>JXTC01000585.1:74431-106631 GCA_002914845.1 Trema orientale | reverse complement strand
GTGGTATATTACTTTATTCATTATTATTAGTACTACTATTATTATTTTTAAAACATAAGGACAATTACCTTACTAATACAAGTACTTGTACATTCATAATTCAAAAATATAAATTGCACATAAAATATATGCCTAACGATGAAATGAAATAATAAAATCTACTTAACATTACCTAGCTCAAAATATTAAAATAAAATAAGACATTTAGAAATCGTCACTATAAGTAAAATACAACAAAATTATATCTGTCAATTGAGATAGCTAGCTAAATCTGTATAATCCTTTTTTTTATATATATATTTATCATGAAATGACAAATTTTAATTGTACTAACAAAATTAAATAATTCTAGTGGATGGCAATAAACAATTTATAATATTATCAAATTGACTTAAGACACATCAAATTCGTACCAATGAGCAGATTTTGAGCATTTCACTAAAAAACTACCACAAACAAAGATTATAAAATAAGCAATATACAAAAATGGATACACAGAACTATACACACATTAATAACTTAATATATATATAAAGAAAAATCTTATGCAATCATGTTATTATTGGTCCTTTAATTATGTGAGGAATTGGGTGTCATTTTAGAACTCAGGATATCACAAATTTTGCTAAATTTGAGTTTATCTATATTTTGTTTTGGTTTTTGTTTAGATGTGAGGAAGTGTAGGAAAAAAAATGGCTCTGTTTTTGTTTCTGCCATTAATGAACCAGTAAGCATACCCAGAATTCTTAGTTCGTAGCATTTTGATATTTCCTTTTTGTCTTTTCTATAGTTAGTTTTGTATAATTTTATCTGGGTTTTGCTTAAATTTTTCTAGGTCGTTCCCAAATCGTTTGGTCTCTTCATATTTTTGGCTTCGACTCTTAAGGGAAAATTAAAAAAGTAAAGACAATAAGTATAATTTCATTTTTATTTCATTTTCGTATTTTTCTATAATTTTTAAATGACTTTTAATGGCCCAAAAACTCAGATGTCGACATGTGTATAATTATGTGGCACTTAACGAAAAAATTTGACGGTTGCTACAAAAATTAGACGAAAAGTACTATTGCCATCAGAAAAAAAGATTAGGTATTAAAGTATAAATTTTGACTAAAAATGTGTACTTTTCGCGCGATTTTCCCTATATAATATAGGGATACGAGTCTTTCGTAGCCTATATAACCCGTACATATCTATATATTAAGCATGAATATTGTTCCTTTAAGGAGAATGGTCTCGTCCATATTTTAACCAACGCATATTATATTTGTCAAAGACTATATTAGTTAAAATGTGACTTGTGTTGGCCAAATTATGAACATGATTGGTCCGTTCAAGGAGACTATATCTATGGCCTATACACTTATACATATATATATATGTGCTTACACATATATTTATTATTGTTATTATTATATCGTTATTAACATTATTATGTAGGTTTTGTGAATGTCAAGCTACTCACNCTATACACACATTAATAACTTAATATATATATAAAGAAAAATCTTATGCAATCATGTTATTATTGGTCCTTTAATTATGTGAGGAATTGGGTGTCGTTTTAGAATTCAGGATATCACACTTGGCCTTATGTTTAATTTTTTATTTTTAAATATATTCTTATCCAATCTGTTTTTTTCCTTATTAACATTTAACTCTAATCCTCCCTCCTTTTAATTTTTAATTTTTTTCTTTTTTTTACCATTTCTATTTTTTTTTTCCTTATTAACCCTAATCTTCCCTTTATTTTGTTTTTCATTTTAAAATTGTTTTCTTTTTTTATTTTTAAATTTATTTTTCCATTTCGGTTTCAAAAGAAAAGATTTAAATTCTTTTTCCCTTTCTTTCAATTTTTTTTTATACATTTCACCTATTTTTTAATGTTAAAGTTAGACTAATTAATGGTTACTGGTTTCTATTATTATGAGTGATTAGTTAGTACTAAACAATTTAGTTGCTCGTTATTTTGGTTATCAATTACTAATAAACAATCTAAATTACTAGTTATCAATTTGGTTACTAGTTACTAGAGTGGTAACAAGATCAGTAACCAGACTAGTTATCGTATTAGTTACTAGTTTCTAGCTACCACTGCAAAGTTGGTTACCTGGTTAGTACTAGTAATTAGATTATAAGTTTCTGGTTTCCACTGCCAATTTGTTTATTGGTTACAAATTTCTAATTACCACCACTAATTTCTAGTTAATAGTTACCAATTTCGTTACCGGTTACATGTAATCGATTAAGTTACCAGCAGCGAATCTGGTTACTAGTTACCTGTTTAGTTACTGATTTCTAGTCAATCTAGTTATTGGTTACTGGTTATTAGTACTGGTTACTGGTTACTAGTTACTAGTTACTTTTCATTTTCTTTCTTTTCTTTCCCTTCTATTAGGAATAATGAGCTACATTGTTCAAAATAAAAAAATGGTTATTTTAGTTACTAATAATTAGTTACAAATTTGGTTTCTAGCAATATGGTTACCAGCTATCCTTTTTTTCCCCCCTCTTTTTCCTCTTTTTTTAATCATTTTTCTCTTTCAATTTTTTTTTAAATGAAGCATTAACCCCCCTCTCCCCTCTTTTTTAGGGATAATAAGCTACTAATTATTTTTAAATGGTTACTTTGGTTACTAGTAATCAAGAATCAATATGGATACAAGTTAACTGTAACCATGAGCTAAAAGTCTAAATACCAAAAGATTCATCAACTGGTTACTTATTTCTAGTGACCAATAACAAATCTAGTTACAAGTTACCAGTAACTATGTACTAAACCTTCGCTCCAAATACCAAGCTTAGATTCAATTTTTTCCTTTTTAAAATGAAGCACTAACCATTTTTTCCCCTTTCTTAATGATACTAAGCTACTATTTATTTTTAAATGGTAGCTTTGATTAGTGGCAACAAATAACCAATCTGGTTACAAGTTACCAATAATCCCAAACTTGCAGGTCCTATTTGATGACAATGTTGAATCCCGTGAAAACCTTGGGGTGAATGTATAGTTGGTTTTAAATACTAATTTTGCTTTTGAATACTAGTGACCAAAGTAAAATAAAGAGGAAAATAAAAACAAAAAAAAGAGATTTTATTTCTTTGTTTCTAATAATAAATAACCAGCCGAAGAATCTGAGCTTGGTGTTACTAGTAACTAAACATTTAAAAATAATAATATATATAGAAAATTACAAAATTTGGTACTCTGGTAAAATTCATAACTCAAGAGTTAGATCAACAAGATTAGTGAAATACAAATAGAAGAAATAGGTAGGCAAACAAAAGGGCTGCATTTTATAATGATTTAAGTTTTGGAGGACTATCCAAGTAACAGCATTAAATCAAAAATCATAAGCTAATTTTATGACATCAATAGGAGAATTTTGTTCAAAGCTATCAAAATTTATAATTAGCAAAAAAAAATGATAAACATGATTTTCAAATGAGACAAAAAGCTAGAAAGCTGCTAGTTTAGAAACAAAAAAACACGTGAGAACTATCCTTTCCTTTAATAATAAGAGTGTCCAAAGATCCAGTGACCTAGAAACTAATATATCAGGTTTCTTTCAAGGCTAATAATTACAAGAAGATGCATAATAAAACTAATTAAAACCGTTATCCTGATTGACAATGAAATGCATTTCATGTTTATACAAACTAGGAGCATTTTTCAGTGCTTGAGGAAATAATTTGCTATTACAAATGAATCTATTCCATGAAAATCTTTAAACAAAATTCTCCATATTCATTTACATCCCATTCTATAACTTTCAAATTTATTCAAATAACCAAAAAATAGTTTGAAAACTCCTTTGAAAGTATGAGCCAATGCAAAGAGAATTTATGTGCAATGAACTAAATCAAATATAAGACTAAATATAAAATATACCCTATCTAAGCATGGTCTTGTATCTTGATTGTCTATCTTCAAGCTTAATTTCAATAATTCCAATATGCATCAATCTTTAAGCTTGATCCTTTGATCAACTTGAATTATAACTTTTAAAGCTATTTCACTATACACTCAAGTTAAATCATTAGTACTAAATCAATGTTTGTTATCTTCAAAATAAAAGTGAGTAAGATTGAAAGCATAATTTCTCGACAATCTCTCCCTTTTTTATGATGACAAATATTGATTTATGAGATAAAAGAAAATATGCAATAAGGATATGAAAATATAAAATTTGACAAGTTTACTTTAATCCTTACCAGATTTTAAGCTCCATCTCAAAATATGCTTGAGAAAAAAGAGACTTGCTCCCCCTTTTTAATTTAATCAAGCATTATAAGGATATTATGAGAAAATGTAAAAATGTGTGCTAGGTAATGTTCTCCCCCTTAAAATACGCATACTTATAAATAAATCTTTTTCTCCTCATATTCATAAATTATTATTATTTTTCCCCTTTTGACATCATTAAAAAGATAGAACAAATTTCAAACTAGATATCTCATAAAAACCAAACTATCTATTTTAAAATAAGATTCTCCCCACATTAGTTCATGATATTACTCTCTCATTTGAATTCATAGTAAAAATATATGAAAGAGCAATACACAAATAATTTTCTCCCCATATGAAAAATAGTATGACAAGTTAAACAATAAGGAGAAATGAAGAAATCAAGAATTGAACAATCTTTAAAATAAGAATAACAATGTCAAATATAAGATTGAACAACAATATAATGCCAAAGAGTATGAGACGTATAGCATATTCCAAGTAGAGAAGTTTCATCACATCAAGATCATGAAAGCTCTAAATCTTGACATTTAACTTGTTGAAAATATATTTCTCCAAGTATAATCTTCATAAAGCATAAGAGAAATTCAAAGTAATTCTAGTATAAAAGTGAAATATTTTTTTTATTTTTTTTATCAAACTATAGGGAGCATATCAAAAAGGATACATTCATAGAATATATGACCATTTAGCATAAGAAAATCATAAATATGCTCCCCCTCAATATATGAATCATGATCAAAATGTCAATAACCAAAGTAAAAAAAGATCAATCATATATGAAAGATATCAATTATAGATAACAATTATTTATAGATACCAATTATTTTTGAAAAAAAATTACCAATTATATTTGAAGAAAAAGAATAACCTAGTTAGATACTAATTGTATTTTGAAAAATTATACCAAATTGATACCAATTAATCATTAAATCAAAAAGCACATTCTTCTCCTTTTGATATCATCAAAAATTTGCATAAGCATGAAGGATAAGATTGATACCAATTAAAAAATGCAAAGGAAAAATATGAATAAACAACCAATAACAAGTTAACAATCCAAGCATAACATATGATCCATAATTTAAGCAACCATAGAAAGTAGATGTTCGGAAAAAAAATATAACAAACTATGTATTGAAAACTAATGAGAACCTTATATATGATATTCATCAAAAATTAGTTCTCATCAAAAATCATGCGTAAATATTCAAAATGACAAAGTTACATAATATAAATATTGAATTCAAATAACATGTCATTTTGAGTTCAAATACATCACCAATATAGATAAAATAATTCATTTAATCATGCATTCTATTTGTTATGTAAAAACTATCAAGCATTTGCACAAATATAAGAGTTTAAGCAATATACATTGTGCAATCATTTTGAATCATATATGAGCAATTAATTTACTGATCAAAATTAAGCTCATAAATAAAAATTCAATTAAGAACGAAGAAATGCGAGAGAATACACGGAAAAACCTTAAATAGGCACAGAAACCCGAAGAATCGGTCGACCGAAAATCTATTTTCGGTCTGTCGATTTTGGCAGAGAGAATGAGAAATCTAGAGCACTTTTTCGATAGATCGGCCAAATTTTCTGTCTGCTTATTCCTTTATTCCAGCAATGTTTCGAAAGATTTTGTTTGAAAAATGATAAAAACGATTAAACTAAAAACTAAAACAATGAAAATTCATCATTTTGAGAAGCATGGAATTATTTTTGAATTTTCATCGTTAAGCTCCAATACATTCAAGCTTTACTCCATACCTACAACAATATCATCTATGCTTTTTTTCTTGGAGGAGTCACTAATTTAATCAAATATCAAATGCATATATACATCTGCTACTTAGTTCTTTTGTTTAAAAACTCTCTTTATGCATTACTAGTAGTAGAGTAACCAGAGAAAGTTCCAACATTGGATTTTGACTCAAAATTTTCAAATTGTCTTTGGTATTTTAAAAAAAAAAAAACAAATTATTTGCATCGAAAGAATCTAAAATAACCAATATTAGGTTTTTCATCATTTCAAAACTCACAATGGTATTTTATTCAAAATAAGTTTAATTAACATCCGATTTAAAACATAACAAATAATGTTGACAACTTTGGCCTAAAAGTATTTTAGTAAAATATTTGCATTTGACATGGTCAAGGCCATTTTGAAACCAATAAAGAAAATTATATAAATCTTTTTGAAAAATATTAACTAACTCAAAAGCATAATATTTTTTAAAAATAATTAACTTAGTTCCCAAAGTGACATGCTTTACAAATCTTTTCATTTCCTAAAATTAGACTAGGTAAACCATAACAAGATTTTTTTTATAAAAGATTTGAAATTGTAACCATATTAGCATGTCCAAATCTTATATCCCATAATTAATAAATATTTTCTTTTAAAACAAAACAAAATTATCTTGACTTGAAAACTTTTTCACAATAATAAAAATGTAATTTTTTGTCATCAACAGATATAATTTCATTTGTTCAAAAATTTAAAATTGAACATTTGAAAGGTTAAAAAAGAAAAACTCAATCACTCTAATCACACAATTGACAAAAATTAAGCATATTATTTTTTAAGCAAGACATTATCAAAGGTATGTAAAGAATTATTACCGATATTACTTATGCTAATAATTTTACTTTTTGTGTTGTCTCCAAAAATAAAATATCCACCATCATTTCTTTGTGAAAATTGAGAGCTTAGTGAAGTTATTGGTTTTATTCTCGGAGTGCCCATTTTCTTGCTTGTACCTACAATAAAGATTCAAATATGGATTTTTGGTACCCACATAACTTTGGATCCTTAGGGAGTTAGTCTTTGAATTCTTTGGTACCCATTTTTGTTTGACACCAAAATATGCATTTTTCTTAATGGTGCTTGAAAAACTTGTATGTCCGTCTTGATTACAAAAATTGCATACATATTTTGAGTCTCTACTAGATGTTGCTTTGACAAAATAATTTTTGTGATACTTTTGTTTTATAAAAGATTTATATCCTATTCCTCCTTTGTCAAAAAAATCTCTTTGTCCACCAAGCATTAAATAAAAATTACTGTTTCCGTTTGTAAACTTGTGGACAATGTTGATTAAATCTAAAACTTTTTCTTTTAAGAAAGTATTTTCAATTTTCAAAGATGCACATATATTAAAAGTCAAAATAACTTCCTTTTCTTTTGAAAATTTCTCAAGTTCTTTTAATAAAAGAGATAATTTCTTCTTGAGAGCACTATTTTTCAAAAACAAGCAATTTGTAGTTATCATGCATTTCATTAAAATCATCAAGTAGTTCATTGTATGATAACTTTTCCTCATTACTTTTATTGTCAATATCATTTAGTAAGTCATTATTAAGTTCAAGAGATTTTACCTTAACATCAATTGCCATGAAGTACACATTGCTAATCTCCTCTTGAATTTCTTCGTTTAATTCACCTTTGCCATTGTCAACTCATGTAGCCTTCATTTCCTTTTCCTCTTCATCATTTTCTTTTGTTTGACTTGTGACGGCATATGAGCTTTTGAGCATTTTCCATATTTCATGGGCATTAATAGCTAATTATACACTATTATAAATATTTACATCTATATCACATAATAAATAATTAAAAGCACATTCATCCTTAGAAAATATAATTTTGTCAAAATCATCACATTCATCCAATTCTTTTTCAACAAGTTTATCATCAATTATTTTTCTAAGAATATATAGACCTTGAACAACAATATTCAATAAATAATCACCCATAAATTTAAGAAATTTAAGCATTTTAATTTTCTAAATATTATAGTCACTACCATTGAAAAAGGGCAGTCTAGTTGAAAACCCCTCATATAAAAGATTTTAAAAATTATTTGGGTATGCATCTCAAGACAGTTGAGTCTTTAAAATTTGAGCACCAAGCTTTGATACCAATTGTTAGCCTAAGATTAACTACCCAAGAGGGGGATGAATTGGGTTTTAAAAAATTTTAAGAAACGTTTCAATTATGTAAAACTGTAGACCACTATTTTAAAACTTTGAGGCTAAAAGAACAATAATATCAGATATATAATAATAATATCAATCTCAATTAAGTACAATAAATATCAGAAACAGAATTAAATAGTTTGTAATAAAATAAAGAGTATAGGGATAGAGAAAATACAAACTCGATTTTTGCGAGATTCGACAAACACGAAGGTTTGCCTACGTCTCCGGCTCTTTGCAACTTATTTTGAGCTTACACTATTCGGATCAAGATTGTGGGCTTAACCGACCTTTTTACAAATAGAGTGAATTCTTATTAAGCTCACCCACTCCTTTACAATAGTCTTGACTCCGGCTCTAACATGCCTAATCTCAGATTGTTTTGATTCCAGTGACAACCTTACCTATATGGATTGTTTAGACAATGGTGCTAATCTCATCAACTCACGGGTTGTTTAGACTCTGGTGAGAATCTCACCTACACTTCGATTGTTTAAACTCTGGTGATAACTGCTTGTATTCATTGAATAAAATTCCAAAAAATATTTTCATAAAATCATTTTCAAGAACACCATGGTTTTGTAAAATTTAGAAACGCAGCGGAATTAGTCATTTAAAATTTTTTATTTACAAAATTTTTCTGATCGTGATCTAACATAAAGTAACTCTTGACCTAGATAAGAACAATACCCGAATTTTGATAGCTTTTGGCATTTTTCAAAAACTGATTTCTAAACTTGTTTTAAACACTTTAAAAACATTGTAAATCAATTTGAAAAGAGTATTTTGACTATTACAAACTTATTTTAGATTTATAAAGGTATTTAACAATAATTTAGAAAGTGTTCATATGAAAACATATTCTAGTTTGCAAATAGAAAATCTCCTTTTAGCTTAAGTCAAATAATCATGATTTCAAATATATTTGTAACTTATTTAAACTTAAGAAATCATATTTTAAAGAATATTTTGCCCATTCAAAATTATTATTTTCTATTTTCAAACTTCTAGAATGAAATAATCATTTTAAGATTAAGATAGTCTGAAAACTTTTTTGAAAGTATAAGCCAATGTAAAAAGAATTTATGTGCAATGAACTAAATCAAATACAAGAGTAAATATAAAAAATACTCTATCTAAGCATAGTTTTGTATCTTGATTGTCCATCTTTAAGCTTGATTCTAATAATTCTAATATGTATCCATTTTAAAGCATGATTCTTTGATCAACTTGAATTATAACTTTTAAAGCTATTTCACTACACACTCAAGTTAAATTATTAGTACTAAATCAAATATTTGCAATCTTCAAAACAAAAGTGAGTACGATTGAAAGCTTAATTTCTGAACATGACATTGGTGTTAAAATTACCCATTTACCCTTTTTTAAATAACCACATTTTACTGAAATTCCTTTATGAGATATAACATGCTCCAAGAATTTTACTTCTGTCATCCAAAAGTCATACTTGGATCTCTTGGCATAAAGTTGATGGTCTCTCAAGATCTGAAGCACAATCCTCAAGTACTTAGCATGTTTTTCACGAGTCTTAGAATAGATCAAGATGTCATCAATGAAGATGACCACAAACTGATCCAAAATGCAACACCCCTAGCTATACTATGTATAAATATGCTCACTTATACGTAGGAAAGCTAAACAGTGTCAACTCACTTTCATTAACCTTGAAAAGGTGAAAAGTACGTGATAAATTTAAACTTTTCTATTTAGTTCCTGAAACATTTGTGTTACTGCTATTTTATAATGCAGAAATATATATTATGTACGATATAAAATATAGTTCTAATACTGTTCACAACTCCCACAGGATCGATATATATATACGTAGTAAAAATATATACAAGATTCTCAAAAATCCTTCTTTAGTTCAAAACTGGCATATGAACAGTATTGGAGTAGAAACAGCTCAGCCAACACTACTCCTGGCTATGATCATCTGCATCACAAGAACAAAATGAGCAATGACCCAGTAAATGGAAATCCACAAATGCTTATAAACAATTTATGATTAAAACTTAATTAATCTTGGTATCCTTAATTTCCTTAAAAAAATATAAATATTTAAATCTGGATAAGGTCCCCCCTCCTTAGTGTAGTCCAGAACTTAATAACATAGTAGGTATCCTCTTAATAAATATCATTTGAGGCTCACTCTGTCTTGTAATTAATCTTAAGAGATTTCACCTCCCTCTTATTTGGTATACCCTATCTTAGATTTAACCTCAAAAGATTTTACCATATTTACCTACTAGAACAGCAAGATAAGAACCACACCCCCACTTTAAATTTAGACAATCTTTTTGGGATTCTTTATTAAAAAAATCATAAGCTGTAAACAAATATTTTGTCCTAAATAAAAACATAGCATGCCTCATGAGAATGATATGAATAATTTTCTAATATACCTAGCTCGATATTATAAATATGTCACCTTTACCATATAGAATACATTTGTTCTTGTGATGCTTGAGTGGAATTTCCACTTACCTTTGTTTTGAGAGTATAAAAGAAAGTGAAAGGCAGATTCTCCCCTCCAAGAAGTTTAATGTGCTTTAGTCCAAATCGTATCATTTAGCTTCAATTTAATTCGTGTTCCAAGACAATAAATAACGAGGCTAAATTAACATGCCCACAAAGCAATTAAGAATGCCAAAAGTCTGTGGTACATGGTGCATGTTCAAAGTGGACAAAAAGACAAGTTTCTAATTTCACATTTCTAATTACTCAAGG
The DNA here is from genome assembly GCA_002914845.1 of Trema orientale. Lineage (NCBI taxonomy): Eukaryota > Viridiplantae > Streptophyta > Magnoliopsida > Rosales > Cannabaceae > Trema > Trema orientale. Next base: position 95,641 of record JXTC01000585.1, on the reverse strand, counting down.
AATGAGAGCATAAAACATGTTTTCCGTCTTAGTTACAACATAGTAAATATTTAATATCATTAATAAGCTTTTAAAAATCTTACAAACAAATCTAATTTCTCTTATTCATTATTATTCTAGTAATTAATTGGTAACAATCAGAAAGACTTAGAAACATCAATTAACTTTAAAGAAACCTCGAAGTTTTCTCTTGAAAGCTAATAATTATAACTTGTTAGGCCACTTCAAAAATTAGCTAAAGAAAAATATACAATCTATGGTAGAAACATTGGCTAGTAATCTCTATAGAGAGAGAAAAAGATGATTTTATACAAATTATTACAAATTACTAATTTCCAAACCTTAACTTCGTAGCCTATCTAGCTTAAGGATCTATTTGTAGTTTATTTCCATTATAGTAGCATTCACTACTTCATATATATATATACACATAGAGTCAAATAGTCAAATCCTTACCTCCGTTGATATGATGGTAGTGCTAGTTCTCAATTTCCTTTCACAAATTTACTTCCCATTTACTAGACAAAGTGGCTGAAATTGATTATACTAGTTCAGGTAATGGAACTCTAAAGTTATTCCAAAGGAAGAAAAGAATGAGAAAGGCAATTAATACATGTCAAGAGGCAAGTCAGTTGGTGATAAACTTCACATTTTCACATGGTTCAAGGATTTGTTGTGTCTTCTACTTACTAGAATCATAAGTTGGTTCATGAACCGTAAAGTGAATAAGACAAATTAAGTACCTATATCAAGTATATTAATACAAATACTCTGATACTTTTCACAACTAGTAATGTTAATCCCATTTTTGTGTGCGTGGTTTCATCTTAATATTTATGAGATCGACAATTATAAATCAGATAATTCACACATACACAATTTAAATCCATGTGTGGTGTAAAAGGAAAAAAAATTAAAATAAAAAAATAAGCTTCAGCTTGCTTAGTAAGTATAAAATAATTTAGAGTAAATTTCCATAAATAAACAAATTGCATTAGCCATAAAAGCACATCAGTTCTTCTTGGATACTTGAATCAGTCCTTCACTGTACATATATGCTATAAAAATTTAGCTGGTCAATTAGGAAATTTTTAATAATAATAATATGCAGTAATTTTGACACATAATTTCTAAAAAAGACAAACATTTTAATTAACACGTAATAACGCATATTATTGATAAATGCACTTGTGAGAACTTTGGGCACTACAAGTTTTCCTTCCGTATAAAATTTCCTCCTCAAAAATTCACCTACAGAACAGTTCAGGATATTTGGTCCTCATCTCATCCTCCCACTCCTATGTTGCTTCCTCTATTACTTGATTTCTCCAGAGTACCTTGACCAAGGGAATTCTTTTGTTTCTCAATTGTTTCTCTTTCTTATCCAGGATTTGAATTGGTTTCTCCTCATATGTCAGATCTTGACTCAGTTCCAAAGGTTCATAGCTTAAAACATGAGTGGGATTTGAAATGTACTTTCTCAACATCAAAACATGAAAAATATTATGTACCCCTGATAGCAAATAGGCTTTACTCCCGAATCTTTCCAGAATTTCAAATGGTCCAACATACCTTCAGCCTAGCTTTCCTTTCTTGCCAAACCTCATCACGCCTTCCATTAGAGAGACTTTTAAGAAAACATGATTGCCAATATCGAATTCTACATCTCTTCTTCTCTTATCTGCATATTTCTTTTGTCTATCATGAATGATCTTCATTCTTGCTCGAATCTTTTCTACGATTTCTGTTATTTGTTGAACCAGTTCTAGATCTAGTAGTTTTCTTTCTCCAACTTCATCCTAATAAATAGGGGACCTGCATTGTCTTCCATATAAAGCTTGATAGGGAGCCATTTCCATCGTTGCTTGATAGTTGTTATTATAGATAAACTCCACCAGAGCTAGATACTTATCCCAGCTTCCTTGAAAATCTAGCACACAAGCTCAGAGTAAATCTTCTAAGGTCTGAATTACCCTTTCTGATTGTCCATCAGTCTTTAGATGATTAGCTATGCTAAATGCTAACTTAGTTCCCAAAGCAGCATGTAGACTTTTCCAAAAATTAGAAGTAAACTTAGGATCTCTATCAGAAATATTACATACAGGTACCCTATAAAGTCTAACGATTTCTTGTATGTAAATTCATGCATACTGATCCATAGTATAGGTTGACTTAACTGGAAGAAAATGAGTTGACTTCGTTATTCTGTCTACAATCACCCATATAGAGTTAAACTCTCGTTGAACTCTAGGTAGACCAAGAACAAAATCCATTGTAATATTTTCCCATTTCCACTATGGAATCGGTAAAGGTTCTAGCAATCCAGCTGGTCGTTGATATTCAGCTTTGATCTGTTGATAAATCAAGCACTGAGCTACAAAGTTAGCTATGTTCTTCTTCATATTATGCCACCAATAATATTGCTTCAGATTTCGATACATCTTAAGTGCTTCCAAGGTGAATTGAATAAGGATTGCAGTGAGCCTCTATGAATATCTCTTTCTTGATCTCATCATTGTCATGTACACACAATATTCTCTTAAACTTTATGGTTCCATCCTTTAAAATTGAAAATTCTGTTCGTTTTTCTTCCTTCTCTTTCTTTAACTGACTCAAGTAAGAATCTTCTTATTGGCTTTATCTAATTCTTGCCAAATGTAGGTTCTAACATAAGGGCAGATAACCTGGCTGTTATATCTCCAATAGGAATGATCTCTCTTTCTACTTTTTGTGGATTTCTTAAAATTAGTTTCTGCTCATCTAGAACTATAACAATAGACTTTCTGCTCAAAATATTGGCTACAACATTTGTCTTGCCTGGATGATAATTGATTATATAGTCATAGTCTTTCACTAGTTCCAACCATCTCTGCTGTCTCATATTCAACTCTTTTCGGGTGAGAAAGTATTTGAGAATTTTATGATCTGTATATAGTTCATACTTCTCTCCACATAAGTAATGTCTCTAAATCTTTAGTGCAAAGACAATAGCTACAAGCTCTAAATCATGAATCGAATATTTCTTTTCATATTCCTTAAGCTATCGAGATGTATAATCTATTACCTTTCCATTTTGCATTAGTACAAAACCCAAACCATTTTTAGAGGCGTTACTGTATACAATAAATCCTCTAGATCCTAATGGTATGGTAAGCACAAGAGCTGTAATTAACTCTTGTTTTAAGGTCTGAAAACTATCTTCATAAGTGTCTGATCATTGGAATTTAGTATTCTTCCTTGTTAACACTATCAATGGAGTAGCTATTCTTAAAAATCCTTTAACAAATCTTCGATAGTAACCAGCCAATCCTAAGAAGCTTCTAACTTCTGACATATTAATTAGTTTAGGCTAGTTATTTACTGCTCCCACTTTACCTAGGTCAACCAAAATTCCATCCATAGATACCACATGTCCTAAAATGAAACTTGTTCTCACCAAAATTCACATTTCTTGAATTTTGCTCTGAAACACCCCTAGCTATACTATGTATAAATACGCTCACTTGTACGTAGGAAAGCTAAGTAATGCTAACTTACTTTCATTAACCTTGGAAAAGTGAAAAGTAGAGGAAAAATTTAAACTTTCTATTTGGTTTTGAAAAGCGTTAGGGATATATTCTTTTACACTGCAGAAATATTTACAGTCTGTACAGTACAAAACATGGTTTTGCTACTTTTGGTGACTCCCACAGGATCATCTATGTACACATACGTAGCAAAATATATAACAGTTCTCAAAATGTCTTTCTTCTTCAAAACTGGCATATGAATAGCATTAGAGTGGAAACAGCTTAGCCAACATCACTCCTGGTTCTAATCATCTGCATCACAAGAACTAAATGAGCAATAGCCCAGCAAATGGAAATCCATGCATGCTTATGAACAATTTGTACATAAAACTCATTAGTCTTTGTATCCTTAATTGCCTTAGAAATCATTAAAATTTAAATCATGTTTGGGCCCCCTCCGTGGTATAGTTCCTAACTCAGTGACATGGCAGGCATCCTCTTAATAAATATATCATTTGAGGCTTACCCTGTCTTGGAATTAACCTCAAGGGATTTGACCTCCCTCTTGTTTGGCTTACCCTGTCTTGGACTTAACCTCAAGGGATTTCACCACCTCTACCCACTAGATCAGCAAGATAAGAACCATACCCTTCTTTAAAATAAACAACGTCTAGGGTAAAGACTCTTTATTAAAATCATTACCTGTAAAAAATTATTTTGTGCATGAAAACATGACATGCCTTATGAAAATGCTATGAACAGTTTTCAAATATATCAAGCTCAATGTCAAAAATATACCACCTTTCACATATACAGTCTTATACATATGTTCTTGTGATGCTAGAGTTGAATTTTCACTTACTTTTGGTCCTTGACAACAAAATAAGTGAAAGGAAGATTTCCTCTTCAAGGAGCTTGATGTGCTTAGGACCCTTACAACTGATCAAGTAGAAAACCTTAAATAGTTTAGGTCATAGTTCCATTAAAACGTGAGGTGAGGGTTTTAGTGGTGAAAACTCATCTTCCTCTTAAATACTTCTAGTATTACACTTAAATATAACCCAATAGAACTGAGTTTAAGTGGCTGATCATAACAGATAAGAAGAAAAGTCAATAAAGTGAGGCGGTGGTCAATTGAGACAAGAAAAGTTTAAGTGCCCACTTTGGTTTATATCTAATATACTGTATATATATATATATTTAAACAAAGACCATAAAGTGAGGCGGTGGTCAAATTTTCAATAATTATAGTATTTGTCAATTTATAACATTAACTAAAAATACGTAAAAGCCAACTAATTAAGACATTTATAATAAACACCATATATAAACAAAACTTTGCAAAAGAATCCATCATAATTTAAATTATTGAAATTAATTCTTTGTTCTACCAATAACAATTATTCTTATTTATTTATTTTTATTTTTAAATGAAATATGACATCTAACAAATGTCATAATGCATATAATTGAACCTTTTTCCATAAAGCACATTTTCTCCTCGAATCAAAAATCAACTGTTCACTGTACATGTAATTTAGCAATTCTAGTTAGTCAATTAATTAGTTTATTTTCCTTAATGTGCACTTATTTTATTATGTTATGTTTGGAGTAAAAATGAACATACTAAATAAAAACCAAGAATGTTTATTATTGGCTAGATGCATTTATGAGAATCTTGGGCACTATAATTCTTCCCTCCTTATAAAATTTTGTCCTCGAAATTGAACGTACCGAATAGTTCAGGATATTTGGCTCTCATCTCGTCCTTTCGTTCCCATGTTGCTTCTTCTATTACCTGATTTCTCCAAAGTATCTTAACCAAAGGAATTCTTTTGTTTCTCAGTTCTTTCTCTTTCTTATCTAGAACTTGAACTGGCTTCTCCTCATATGTCAAATCTTGGCTCAGTTCCAAAGGTTCATAGCTTAAAATATGAGAAGGATTTGGAATATACTTTCTCAACGTGGAAACATGAAAAATATTATGTACCCCTGATAATTGTGGTGGCAATGCCAATCCATAAGCTTTACTTCCAATTCTTTCTAAAATTTCAAACGGTCCAACATACCTTGGGCTTAGCTTTCCTTTTTTTCCAAATCTCATCACACCCTTCATTGGAGAAACCTTCAAGAAAACATGATCACCAACTTCGAATTCTACATTTCTTCTTCTCTTATCTACATACTTCTTTTGTCTATCTTGAACTATCCTCATTCTTGCTCGAATCTTTTCTACAATCTCTGCAGTTTGTTGAACCAGTTCCGGACCTAATAACTTTCTTTCTCCAATTTCATCCCAATGGACAGGAGACCTACATTTTCTTCCATATAAAGCTTGGTAAGGAGCCATTTCAATCGTTGCTTGATAGCTATTATTGTAGGTAAACTCTATTAGAGCTAGATACTTATCCCAGCTTCCTTGAAAATCCAGCATACAAGCTCAGAGTAAATCTTCTAAAATCTGAATTACCCTTTCTGATTGTCCATCGGTCTGTGGATGATTAGTTGTGCTAAATGCTAACTTAGTTCCCAAAGCAGCATGCAGACTTTTCCATAAATTAGAAGTGAACTTAGGATCTCTATCAGAAATAATAGATACAGGTACCCCACGAAGTCTAACAATTTTCTGTATGTACAATCGAGCGTACTGATCCATATTATAGGTTGACTTAACTGGAAGAAAATGAGCTGACTTTGTTATTCTGTCCACGATCACCCATATAGAATTAAATCCTCATTGTACTTTAGGTAAACCAAGAACAAAGTCCATTGTGATATTTTTCCATTTCCATTCTGGAATCGGTAGAGGTTCTAACAATCCAGCTGGTCACTGATGTTCAGCTTTGATCTGTTGACAAGTCAAGCATTGAGCCACAGATTATACTACATTCTTCTTCATATTAGGCCACCAATAATGTTGCTTCAGATCTAGAAATATTTTAGTGCTTCCTGGGTGAATTGAATAAGGAGTGCAATGAGCCTCTGTTAAAATATCTTTCTTGATCTTGTCCTTGTCAGGTACACACAATCTTCCTTTAAACTTCAAGGCTCTATCCTTTGAAATCGAAAATTCTGTTCTTTTTCCTTCCTCCACTTCTTTCTTTAACTGAGTCACATATGAATCTTCTTGTTTGCTTTCCCTAATTCTTCCCAAGAGTGTAGGTTGTAACACAAGAGCAGATAATCTAGCTGTTACATCTTCGATAGGAATGATCTCTCTTTCTATTCCTTGTGGATCTCTTAAAATTGGTTTCTGCTCATCTAAAATCGTAGCAATAGACTTTCTGCTCAAAGCATCAGCTACCACATTCGCTTTGCCTGGATGATAATTGATTATACAGTCATAGTCTTTCACTAATTCCAACCATCTCTGCTGTCTCATATTTAATTCTTTCTGGGTGAAGAAGTATTTGAGACTTTTATGGTCTGTGTATATTTCACACTTCTCTCCTTATAAGTAATGTCTCCAAATCTTTAGTGCAAAGACAACAGCAGCAAGCTCTAAATCATGAGTTGGATATTTCTTTTCATATTCCTTAAGTTTTCGAGATGCGTAAGCTATTACCTTTCCATTCTGCATCAATACACAACCCAAACCATTTTTAGAAGCATCACTGTATACAATGAATCCTCCATATCCTGATGGTATGGTAAGCACGGGAGCTGTAATCAACTTTTGCTTTAAAGTCTGAAAACTATCTTCACAAGTGTCTGACCATTGGAATTTAGCATTCTTTCTCGTTAACATGGTCAATAGAGTAGCTATCTTCGAAAATCCTTCAACAAATCTTCAATAGTAACCAGCCAATCCTAAGAAACTTCTAACTTCTGACACAATAGTCGGTCTAGGCCAGTTACTTACTGCTTCCACTTTACCTGGATCCACCAAAATTCCATCCTTAGATACAACATGCCCTAGGAAAGTCACTTGTTCCAGCCAAAATTCACACTTCTTGAATTTGGCGTATAGTTTCTTTTCCTTCAAAATCTGTAAAACAACCCTTAAATGTTCTTTATGTTCCTCATGTGACTTTGAATATACCAAGATATCATCAATAAACACAATAACAAACTTATCAAGAAACTCTTTGAAAACTCTGTTCATCAGATCCATAAAAGCAGCAGGGGCATTTGTTAACCCAAAAGGCATTACTAGGAACTCATAATGACCATACCTAGTTCGAAATGCCGTTTTCTGTACATCCCCTTCCTTAATCTTCAACTGGTGGTATCCTGATCTCAAGTCAATCTTAGAAAATACCAAGGCTCCTTTGTAGTTGATCAAACAAATCATAAATTCTCGGTAATGGATACTTATTCTTGGCAGTTACTTTGTTCAGCTCTCTATAATCTATGCATAACCTCATGGTACCATCTTTCTTCTTCACAAACAACACTGGAGCACCCCAAGGTGAATAACTAGGACATATAAATCCCTTGTCTAGCAAATCTTGTAACTGCACCTTCAACTCTTTTAATTCAGCTGGGGCCATTCTGTACGGTGCTTTCGAAATAGGAGCTGTCCCGGGTAAAAGATCAATCACAAACTCAATTTCTCTATTCGGAGGCAAGCTTGGTAAATCTTCTGGGAATACCTCTAAAAATTCTTGAACCACAGAAATATCTTCAGGCTTTAGATTCTGTTCTACTGTAGTATCCACCACACTAACCAGGTAGCCAATACAACCTTTATTTAACATTCTCCTAGCTTTCATAGCAGAAATCACTTGTAGCTTTCTTTTTCTGGGAATGCCATTAAACACAAATTGTTCTTCCCCTGGTGGCTGAAACTTAACTTGCTTCTTATTACAGTCAATAATAGCATGATACTTTATCAACCAATCCATTCCTAATATTACATCAAAATCTTGTATATTCAGCATAACAAAATCAGCATATAAACTTCTCCCATCAATCAAAATCTGGCATGCCCTTAGAATCTGATTGGAAATGATTTCATCACCAGATGGAATTGTGACACTATACTTCATTTCCAAACACTCAGGAGTTGTACCCAATTTTCTTACAAATGCATTAGATGCAAATGAATGTGTTGCGCCAGAATCTATCAATGTATTAGCAAGAATACCAGAAATTAAGATCTTACCTTCTACTACTGATGGATCATATGCTGCTTGTTCTGCATTCATAGTATACATTCTCCCTTGGACTTTCTTTTGGTCTCCTTGTTGAAGCATGGGACAATCTTTAGAATAGTGACCCACCTTATGACACTTGAAACACTGACTGGTACCCTCGAAACACTCTCCAACATGAGACTTTCCACACTTGGTACAAGTGGGTTTAATCGAGGTGGCACCTTGTTCTATTTTGGATTGCTTCGCATTTCCAGGTCTCTGTTCATTTTTCTTTTGATCTCCCTCTCTCCATTGTCCACCTCTTGCCACAAAAGCTGCTTTTTTTTCATTCAATATCTTAAGCTGAACTTGCTCTGCTTTGAGAGCCATGTCTATCACCTCACTAAATTCTGTAACTCTTGTTACAATTACATCCCTTGAAATATCTCCCCTCAAACCCCTCAAGAAGTACTCAACTTTCTCCTTGTTATCATTTCTAATCCATGGGACAAACCGAGATAATTCCTCATATTTTCTAATGTACTCCCCTACAGGTCTATTTCCTTGTCGTAGATGAAGGAACTCCTCAACCTCTGCTGCCTTTGCGGTGTCATTGAAATATTTGTGGTAGAACAATTCTTTAAATGTATCCCACGTCAGATTTTAGGCAACTGGAGTTACTCTAATAGTCTCCCACCAGTTACGAGCTCCCATTTTCAACATATAAATAACACATGACACTTTGTCTTCGTCGCTGAGTTTCATATACTCAAAGATGACTTCCAAGGACTTTATCCATTCCTCTGCTATATATGGATCAGCTCCGCCTACAAAATCTATTGGATGTTGCTTCCTGAATCTTTCATAGATTGGCTCAGAACTTTCTTGTCTCAAAGGAATCACTGGAGGTTGTGGTTGGTTTTGATTTCTCTCAAATATGAGCCTCATCTGTTCCATCTGTTCATTATGCATTCTTGCTTGCTCCCTAATTAAATTTGTCAGATTTTCAATCACGTGACCCAAATCTTGCTCAACTCGAGGTCTCTGAGCTTCTTGCTACCTTTCTTCTTCAGGTTGAGCTCTAGCCTTTCTTTTAGGAAGCATTAATCCCTTTCTTTTAGGAGCCATTTATCCTGTGTAGTGCCCTTTCCATAATTTATTTTATCACCAGCCAATAATAGACATATGCAACAATTATTTATGCACAAATAAGAAATTTAAACACAAAAATAAATAAATATACCAATTGGCCGAGTCGCCCTTCCAATACATGCCTATATGCCTTTTTCTAGTTGTCCACAGAAACGTTTTAACCTCTACTCTGATACCAACACTGACACAACCCTAGCTATACTATGTATAAATACGCTCACTTATACGTAGGAAAGCTAAGTAATGCTAACTTACTTTTAGTAACCTTGGAAAAGCAGAAAGTAGAGGAAAAATTTAAACTTTCTATTTGGTTCTGAAAAGTGTTAGGGATATATTCTTTTACACTGCAGAAATATTTACAGTCTGTAAAGTACAAAACATGGTTTTGCTACTTTTGGTGACTCTCACAGGATCGTCTATGTACACATACGTAGCAAAATATATAACAGTTCTCAAAATGTCTTTCTTCTTCAAAACTAGCATATGAATAGCATTGGAGTGGAAACAGCTCAGCCAACATCACTCTTAGTTCTAATCATCTGCATCACAAGAACTAAATGAGTAATAGCCCAGTAAATGAAAATCCATGCATGCTTATGAACAATTTGTACATAAAACTCATTAGTCTTTGTATCCTTAATTGCCTTAGAAAACATTAAAATTTAAATCATGTTTGGGCCCCTTCCTTGGTATAGTTCCTAACTCAGTGACATGGCAGGCATCCTCTTAATAAATATATCATTTGAGGCTTACCTTGTCTTGGAATTAACGCCAAGGGATTTGACCTCCCTCTTGTTTGGCTTACCCTGTCTTGGACTTCACCTCAAGGGATTTCACCACCTCTACCCACTAGATCAGCAAGATAAGAACCATACCCCTCTTTAAAATAAACAACGTCTAGGATAAAGACTCTTTATTAAAATCATTACCTATAAATAATTATTTTGTGCATGAAAACATGACATGCTTTATGAAAATGCTATGAACAGTTTTCAAATATATCAAGCTCAATGTCACAAATATACTACCTTTCACATATACAATCTTATACATATGTTCTTGTGATGCTAGAGTTGAATTTCCATTTACCTTTGGTCCTTGACAACAAAATAAGTGAAAGGAAGATTTCCTATTCAAGGAGCTTGATGTGCTTAGGACCCTTACAACTGATCAAGTAGAAAACCTCAAGTAGTTTAGGTCATAGTTCCATGAAAACGTGAGGTGAGGGTTTTAGTGGTAAAAACTCATCTTCCTCTTAAATACTTCTAGTATTACACTTAAATATAACCCAATAGAACTGAGTTTAAGTGGCTGATCGTAAACAGATAAGAAGAAAAGTCAATAAAGTGAGGCGGTGGTCAATTGAGACAAGAAAAGTTTAAGTGCCCACTTTGGTTTATATCTAATATACTGTATATATATATATATATTTAAACAAAGATCATAAAGTGAGGCAGTGGTCCAATTTTCAATAATTATAGTATTTGTCAATTTATATCATTAACTAAAAATACATAAAAGCCAACTAATTAAGACATTTATAATAAACACCACATATAAACAAAACTTTGCAAAAGAATCCATCATAATTTAAATTATTGAAATTAATTCTTTGTCCTATCAACAATAATTTTTCTTATTTATTTATTTTTATTTTTAAAAGAAATATGACATCTAACAAACATCATAATGCATATAATTGAACCTTTTTCCATAAAGCACATCTTTTTCTCCTCGAATCAAAATTCAACTGTTCATTGTACATGTAATTTAGCAATTCTAGTTAGTCAATTAATTAGTTTATTTTCCTTAATATGCACTTATTTCATTATGTTATGTTTGGAGTAAAAATGAACATACTAAATAAAAACCAAGAATGTTTATTATTGGCTAGATGCATTTATGAGAATCTTGGGCACTACATGCGTATAGTTTCTTTTCCTTCAAAATTTGTAAAATAGCCCTTAAGTGGTCCTTATGTTCCTCATACGACCTTGAATATATCAAGATATCATCAATAAACGCAATAACAAACTTATCAAGAAACTCTTTCAAAACATTGTTCATTAGATCCATAAAAGTAGCTGGTACATTTGTTAATCCAAAAGGCATTACTAGGAATTCATAATGACCATACCTAGTCCGAAAATACCATTTTTTGCACATCCTCTTCCTTCATCTTCAACTGATGGTATCCTGATCTCAAGTCAATCTTGGAAAATGTCGAGGCTTCCTGTAGTTGATCAAATAAATTATCAATTCTCGGTAATGGATACTTATTCTTGATTGTTACTTTGTTGAGTTCTCTATAGTCTATGCATAGCTTCATAGTACCATCTTTCTTTTTCACGAACAATACTGGAGCACCCCAAGATGAATAACTAAGGCATATAAATCTCTTGTCTAACAAATCTTATAACTGCACCTTCAGTTCTTTTAGTTCAACTGGGGCCATTCTATACGATGCTTTTGAAATAGGAGCTGTCCCGGGTAAAAGATCTATCACAAACTCAATTTCTCTGTCTGGAGGCAACTCTGGTAAGTCTTCTGGGAATAACTCTAGAAATTCTTGAACCACAGAAACATCTTTAGGCTTTAGCTTCTGTTCTACTGTAGTATCAACCACACTAACTAAATATCCAATACGACCGTTATTTGATATTCTCCTAGCTTTCATAGCAGAAATCGCTTATAGCTTTTTTTTTTCTTGGAATACCATTGAACAAAAATTGTTCCTCCGCTGGTGGCTAAAACTTAACTTGCTTCTGATTACAATCAATAATAGTATGATACTTTGTCAACCAATCTATATCCAATATTACGTCAAAATCTTCAATATTCAATACAACAAAATCAGCATACAAACTTCTTCCATCAATAAAAATATGGCATGCCTTTTGAATTTGATTTGAAATGATATCATCCCCTGATTAAATTATTATACTGTAATTCACTTCTAAGCACTCATGTGTTATACCCAATTTTGTCACAAATGCATGAGATGCAAATGAATGTGTTACTTCAGAATCTATCAATACATTAACAAGAATACCAGAAACTAAGATCTTACCTTCTACAACTGATGGATCATATGCTGCCTGTTCTGCATTCATAGTTCACAATCGCCCTTAGACCTTCTTTTGGTCTCCTTGTTGAAGTGTGGGCCAATCTTTAGAATAATGATCCACCTTGTGGCACTTGAAATACTAATTAGTACCTTTGAAATATTTTCCGCCATGAGACTTTCTACATTCAAAACAAGTGGGTCAAGTTGACGTAGTACCTTGTTCTATTTTAGGTCTCTTTGAATTTTCTGATTTTTGTTCATTTTTCTTCTGAAACCCCTGCCTCCATTGTCCACCTCTTGCAATAAAAGTTGCTTTCTTCTCATTGAGTATCTTAAGTTGAGCTTATTCTGCTTTGAGAGCCATATCAATCACCTCACTAAATTCTGTAAATGTCTAGAAATGTCTGGAAATGTCTCCCCTCAAACTCCTCAGGAAGTACTCAACTTTCTCCTTGTTATCATTTCTTATCCATGAAACAAACCGAGATAATTCCTCATATTTTCTAATATATTCCCCAACATATTTATTTCCTTGTCATACATGATGGAACTCCTCAACTTTTGTTGCCTTTGTAGTGTCATTGAAATATTTCTGGTAGAATAGCTTTTTAAATATATCCCACGTCAGATTTTGGGCAACTAGTGTCAGTCTAATAGTCTCCCACTAGTTATGAGCTCCCATTTTTAGCATATAAATAGCACATAATACTTTGTCCTCATCACTGAGCTTCATATACTCAAAGATAACCTCCAAGGATTTTATCCATTCCTTTGATGTATATAGATCAGCTCCACCCACAAAAACTATAAGATGTTATTTCCGAAATCTCTCATTGATTGGCTCATAATTTTCTTATCTTGGAGGAATCACTGGAGGTGGTAGTTGGTTTTGATTTCTCTTAAACATGAGCTTTATCTATTCCATCTGTTAATTATGTATCCTTGCTTGCACCCTAATTAAATTTGTCAGATATTCAACCACGTGACCCAAATCTTGCTCTAAATAGGGTCTCTATGCTTCTTCTGGTCTTTCGTCTTTATATTAAGTTCTAGCCTTCCTTTTAGGTGCTATGAATCCTATGTAGTGCCTTTTTCACAATTTATTTTTTCACAAACCAATAATAAACATATGCAGCAATTATCTATGCACAAATAAGAAATTTAAATACATAGACATATAAACATACCAGTTGACTGAGTCGCCATTCCAATATATGATCATATGCCTTTTCCTAGTGGTCTACAGAAACGTTTTGACCTGTGCTCTGAAACCACAACTGTAACACCTCTAGCTATTGACTCATGTTTCGTATCATCAATCTTATACTCATGTTTTAAAGTTAATAAATATATGATTAAGAGCTAATAATCTTCTTGAGTATGTAACAAGCTAAACTGAAAGGATCACAAGATATTCAAGATGGATTAAGAAAAATTGTTTGAAAACAAAGTTCAAGAATACAATACTTAGACTAGCAAAGGTTAAATGCTTAGTTCTTGTACTTGAACACTTGTTTACACATAATATGATCTTAATGACTCAAATTTTTCATAAATTAGAAATTTTCAAACCAATACAGTCAAACTAGTTTATCTCCAATTAAAATTTGAAATTTATTTTACACAAAAATCAATTTAAGAAGTCATAACGTTGAAAAGAATTGAAAAAGACTTGAAATAAAATCAAAACAAGCTCTGTAGTATTTTCGGCAGACCGAATCCTAGTTTTCAGTCTACTGATTCTCTGTCTAATTTTTGACAGATTTTCAAATTCGACCACTAGAACAGTACTTTCAATGGCTAGTATTTTCGGTCAACCGAAAATGTACTTTTGGTCTACTGAAAATGACATATTATCTGTCAAACAGTCTAAAATGACTAGTTTTTATTCAAGTCTATAAAAAAAAAAAAAAAAAGCCTTTTTTAACACTTGAAACAACTTTTGAACATTCCTACATTGCTTTAATCATACTTTTAAGTTGTTCAAATCAATTTTTGTGATTCAAACTTTTAAATCCACTTTTTCAAAAAATCACTTGAGCCAAACTAGATTATATCTTGTGTTCTCATTTATTCTCTCTAGGCTTACCTTGTATCAATCATCCTCTTATGAGAGATTTTAGTTGAGTGAATCAACAAACGAAAACCAAATTATATTTGTGAGGTGAGGTTGACACTTGATTCATAAACAACCCGATTTAGATGAGATTGGCACTGGGGTCTAAACAATCTGAGTTAGGCATGATAGAGCCAGATTCAGCACTATTGTAAAGGTGTGAATATGCCTAAAGAGAAATCACTCGTTGTCTAAAATGGTCAGTCAAGCCCATTCTATTGATCCAATAGTGGAAAGCTCGAAGTGGGTTGCTAAGAGCCAAGGATGTAGATAAACCGTCATGTTTGTTGAACCTCGCAAAAATTATGTTTGCATTTCTTTATCCCTATCTCTTTAACTTATTTATCTTGTGCTTGTGCATGTTTTTAGCTACTTTTACTTGATATTGTTATTACTTGCGTAATTTACTTTCTTATCAAGAAAAGTTTGCAAAAGTTTTTAAAATCCAATTCACCCTTATCTTGGGTTAGGTAATCTTAGGCTAACAATTGGTATCAGAGCTTGGTGCTCAAATTTTTAAAACTTAATCATTTTTGACATGGCTAGCCTAACCAACTTTTCTTTTCAATATAAGGGGTTGTCATCTTCTAAACCACCATTTTTCAATATTATCACAAAAGATTGATTTAAAATTACAAAGATTATTAATGGAGTAGAAATAGAAAAAGGTATTGAGGAATATGATGAAAAAGATAAAATGTCTTTAACCAAAAGTGGAAAAGCTAGAAACATTCTTATGTATGATCTAGAAAAGAACACATATAATAATATTAAAAAAGCTAAGGATGCTCATGAATTGTGGAATATACTTGAGGTATCATATCAAGGAACTAGTTCCATGAAGGAAACTAGAATTAATATTTTCACTAGAAACTATGAGTTGTTCAAAATAGAAAAAGATGAATCTATTTCTCAAATGTTTACTAGATTTACCTTTATTATTAACTCTCTTGATGCTTTAGGAAAAACCTTTCCAAATGGTGAGTTGGTGAGCAAGATTCTTCGAAATCTTCCTCGAGCATATAGAAGCAAGGTAGTGGCCATTCAAGAAGGAAAAGATCTGAGCAAACTTCCTCTTGAAAAACTTACGAGTTCTCTTATGACCCATGAAATTCTCATAAAAGAAACAAATGAAGATGAAGGGGAAGAAAAGAAAAGGAAGGGAATCACTCTTAAAGCTGCCATGTAAGAAAGCAATGAGGAAGAAGAAGAATTTGCAGATAATGAGCTTGAAGACATTACCCTACTTACCAAAAGGGACAAGAAGTACTTGAACTTAAAAAAGAAGAATTTCAAGAAGAACACCAAAGACAATAACTATCAAGAGAAGAAAGTGAAGGATAACCCATCATTTGCTTTGAATGCAAGAAGTCGGAACACATGAAGAATGAATGCCCTCTAAGAGGAAAGATGAAAAAGAAGGCAATGAAGGCAATGTGGGATAGTGGTGAAGAAGAAGAATCCGATGGAGAAGAACAAGAAGAAATTGCCAACATGTGCTTCATGGCAATAGAAAATAAGGTAAGCTCTCTTGAACCTAAGATTGAATTTCTTGATGATATTGATACTAGTAGTGATTCTAGTGAAAATGATAGTGATTATGATTTATCATATAAAAGTTTATTGAGTGATTTTAATAGTTTACACAAAAACTATAAAAAACTCATTTTCAAGAACAATGCTCTCAAAAAGGAAATTCTTAGTTTGTCAAAAATAGTTAAAGAGTTTACGAAAGAAAAGGAAGTAAAATTACCTTGTAGTAATCGTGATGTTTGTCAAAAGAAAATACTTTCTTAAATAACAAGATTTTTGAATTGACTAAAATTATCCACAAATTTACAAATGGAAAGAAAAATTTTGACATGATACTTGGTGGACAAAGATGCATTTTTGACAAAAGAGGTATTGGGTATAAATCTTCTATAAAACAAAAATACCTCAAAAACTATTTTGTGAAAGCTAGTACAAGTGACACAAAGCACACTTGCACTTATTTCAATCAAGATGAACATACTAGTTTCTCATGCTTTATAAAGAAAAATGTGTATTTTAGTGGTAAACTAGCTTGGGTACCAAAAGAATCTAGAACTAACATTCAAGATCCCAAATTAGTATGGGTAACAAAAATCAAAGTTTGATTCTTACTTGTAGGTACAAAAGATGAAGAACTTTTGGTTCTTGGATATTGGTTGCTCCAAACATATAACCGGAGACTACTCCTTGCTTTCATCATTCACAAGAAGAAATGGAGGACATGTTACCTTTGGAGACAATGCCAAAGATAAAATTTTGGGTATAGGTAACATTGATACTATCTCCTCTCCTATTATAGAAAATATTTTACTTGTTGATAGTCTTAAACATAATTTACTTTGTACAAGTCAACTTTGTGATAAAGATTATCGAGTTATTTTTTAGCCTTTCAAATGCTTGATCGAGGATACTTGTTCAAAAGAAATCATTTTTGAATGAGAAAAAAAAACATAATGTGCTGGAATTGCCTAATACTTAGGAAAAATCATACACGCATACAAAACTATGGAGAAACACATGATCACATCATGAACGCAGCAGAAAAACAGCGGATTTAGGTTTTAAAATTTTTTACATGAAAACAGTTTTCATAACCATATAACATGCATATATCATATACAGGATCATGTATAACATAAATTAAATCTAGATGCATAAACCTTAGAGATGAGATTAGGGTTTAACTCTTGTAGTGTGCTCCTTCTTAATCTCCTTGTTGATAGTGATCAAATCTCCAACCCTAGATCTTCTTGTCTATGCTCTTGCTCTTGGTTGATGAGGTGAGTGGGCACCAATGTAACGCCCCCTAGCTTAACCATATTGTTATATACAGCCAAACTAGGAAGTATTACTCTTTCTTAAACCATATCTTTAGTTTTATAAAAAAAGTGGGTAAATTTGAACTTTCCAAAACTTTTAGACAAAACTACTGCGAGGCATTACTTGCTGAAAGTCTCTTTACAAAATGTACAACCAAAAAGTTCTTATCAGTTTATCTTGCCATTAGTAGTTATATTTACAACACACAAAATGTCAAAATACAAAGAAAACATCGTCCACTGGTCAAACTCGTCCACATCTGTACGATCATAGGAACAAGAAAACGTGCTAGCTAACCAGCAACTCTATACATCAAAAACCTCGTCACCTACATCACAGGAACTAAATGAGCTGATGCTCAGTAAGTAAAGATCATGCATGCTCGTAAACGTGTTTCATATATAAACTTCATTGAAATTTCCATTGAACTCTTTCTTTCGTAACTTTTCATTTTGAAGCACTTTTCTTAGAAAACATTTCTTTATAGGGCCCTTAAGTACACTATAAAATCGCGGCAGTCAGTAGGCCGTGCCCACCTGTGCGGGAAGGAAACACATGGCCAATGTGAACCATACCTACCCAATACAGACCGACTAAGTAGTGCACCTAATCTCAAAGAACAATGCTCACTCCCGGCAATTGGCAAGCCGTGCCCACCTACACGGGAAGGATGCCTGTGCAAACCATACTTACTGTAACGCCCTCGTTATTCACCTACTACTAGTGGGAATTTATTAACTTTTTATTTACAAGGCGTTACTTCTCGCAAAATAATCCTGTATTTGTTTTTCCAAAAATACGGGCCAATTTGAACTTTTTATTTTCTTTAAAAACTCTATGGATAGCTGACTTTACTTACAACATAGTGTGGATCAGTATATACATATATTTTAAAACAAAAGGTAGTAAATAAGTATCAAAAGAAACGAACTAAAAATAACTTCAATGAGGGACTACAAAATATCCCAAAATACACAAACTAGGCCCCCACATGTGGTCAAAATATCCATACGTACAACACTAAGATTGGGCCTCTACTCTAGCTCACAAGCTCATCTAGTTGTTTCAATCATTACCTGCAACACAAGACTACAATGAGCTACAGCTCAGCAAGTAAAGTAATGGATGCCATGTTACTCAATGACATGGAATAAATGTATGACCATGCTTGCTTAAATGTTTCGGTAAAAATATTTTCCTTTAGGCCCCTCCCCCTATCTTGCGTATACTGTCCGGTTCGGCACCGCGCCTGCAGGGCTTTCTGAACTGATAATATCCCATGGGCTCTCCTCCAGCCGGCTCTCACCACAGTGGGGCTCATTACTAACCTTACTCTATCCTTATTCTGTCAAGCTCAAGAGATAAGGCGGCCCGAGACTGTAGTGTAATCTACTATATAACTTGGAGGAGGAATATTGTGGCAAACTTTCTGACTAATCCTGTCAAACTTGCCCCTCTCCTAGGGCTACCACTCTGAAACAGTAAATATTTATCCCGCTTCCCCGTAACAGTGACACAAAACCTTCTGGAAATTATCTGTTCACAACTTTTCTGTAATAAACATGGCCTTGCACAATATTTCTACGGCATTTTAGAAATCTGTCACCTATCTTAGACTTCTATGTAAAATATGAATGGCCTCATGATGTATATGATAATGCCACTTTAGAAATGCCAAACATGTATACTGAACCCGAAATGCCGATGTTCGTGCTCATAACCAAAATGCAAAGCATAACAAAAATAATAAACACCCACATAGCACGTAATTCTTGTGTTGCAGTTGAGTACTTTACTCACCTGACTTCTAAGCTTTGAAAATCTTTCTGTAATGCCCGCTTGCCTAACCCTACGACTACGCAGGTCAAACTAGGGAGTGTTACTCTTTCTTAAATCATAACTTTAGTTTTTGCAAAAAGTGGGCCGAATTTAAACTTTTCAAGTTTTTAAAACGTAAGAAACTGCGTGGCATTACTTCCTAAAAGTTTCTTTACAAATGTACAACCAAAAAGTATCAGTTTATCTTGTCATCCACAGTAATATTTACATCACACCAAAATATCGAAATACAAATAAAACAACGCCCACAAGTCAAACTCGTCTACATTTGTATGATCATGGCGGCAAGAAAGCGTGCTAGCCAACCAGCAGCTCTACACATCAAAAACCTCCTCACCTGCATCACAGGAACTACATGAGCTAATGCTCAGTAAGTAAAGATTATGCATGCTCATGAACGTGTTTCATGCATAAACTTTATTGAAATTCCCATTGTACTCTTTCTTTCATAACTTTTCATTTTGATGCATTTTTCTTAGAAAACATTTCTTTACAGGGCCCTTGAGTACGTTACAAAGTCGCGGCAGTCGGTAGGCCGTGCCCACCTGTGCAGGAAGGAAACACATGGCCAATGTGAGCCATACCTACCCAACGCAGACTGACTAAGTAATGCACCAATCTCATAGTACAATGCTCAGTCCCGGCAATCGGTAAGCCGTGCCCACCTATGCGGGAAGGATGCCTGTGCAAACTATACTTACCCAACGCAGACAGACTAAACACTGTACTTAAAACATATCTCATAAAATCAGTACAATAGTACTACTTTAAATCCAATGCGTGGAAAAATTCACTTCTTTGGAAATCATGCTTAAATGATCATGTCATGCTTATATCTTTCATGAATAAAATAATAATCATATAAATAACATACAATTGAAATAATACACTTAAGCATGTAGGAAAACATCTTGTATCTACTACTGTTCTTGTGATGCAGTTAAAATAAATCTCTACTTACCTTATGTCCGATGGAAAAGATAGTGGAAAGGGTTAGTATCCTTGGTGGCAAGATGTATGGAAGACCTGATATTAATTTTATTACTAAGATGATTATTACAATGTACAATGCTTAGAGAAAACAACCATAAGACTAAAATCATAACTTTCACAAAATAAGGAAGCTTAATCTCAAAATGAACTGAAATATCACCTACTTTCATAAGAACTAGTCCATTTGCTCCTAAATGGTACCATTTGGTTTTAAAAGTATTTGGACAGCACCTCCCCTATTTCTAGGACATCCCCACATGATTAAAATCATGGTTTAAACCTGTAATAACAATCAACAATCCAATTCCCATATAAATACCTCAAAGAGTATCACTTAGAACAACCTCGGTACACTTGAATTCTTTTCAATCTAAACAAAGTTTAAAACCAATTTTACACTTATATGTCATCATAAACAGCCACCAAATGAGTGTAATAAATATTAAGATCCATAAAATAAACACTCCAAGCTTAGAAATATCAGATTACAAACACCAAAAATGAAATCTACTACACATGAAAACACTTAAATCCATAACTAGCAACTTTAGGGCTTTAAGTGTAAATTTAATCCTCCACTTAAATTATTTGTTTCCAGCCATA
>JXTC01000585.1:53921-65680 GCA_002914845.1 Trema orientale | reverse complement strand
ATTTAATTAATATATTTATGCACATAACAAAACACATACACAAAGATGGATACTAGAATAATAACAAAAATAAACTAAGAAGATTATTTGCCTATATATTTAAATAAAATGAGGGACTTAATTCTTGTTTCCAGGCATAAAAAAAAATAACAATTAGTGAGCTTATTTAAATACTATCTTTAAAAAACAATTATAGTAATAATCATAAAATGGTGAAATTAGACAATAATAATGATTGTAAACTCAAAAGCACACACAATTATAATTCACTTAGTAAACGTCAAGTTCGTACCAAAGAGTGCATCTCGAGTATTTCACTACAAAAGAATTTATTTAAAGATCAAAGTTCATTAACTATTATAATTAATAAGACAACGGCTCAGACTAATATGCACTTACAATAATAATACTAAATGTAATGCAATAATGCTATTATTGGCTCTCTTTAATATATGAGGGGCTGGATGTTACAATCCCCTCTTCCTTATAAAAATTTCGTCCTCGAAATTTGCTTACCTAAGTAATTCTGGATACTTGATCCTCATTTCATCCTCTCGCTCCCAAGTCGCTTCTTCTACTATGAAATTCCTCCACAAAACTTTAACCAGTGGGATTTTCTTGTTTCTCAATTCTTTCTCTTTTCTGTCAAGTATCTGTACTGGTCGTTCCTCATATGTCAAATCTCGATTCAACTCTAGTGGCTCATAACTCAACAGATGGGAGGAGTCTGAAACATATTTCCTCAATAAAGAGATGTGGAAGACATTGTGTACGCTTGACAGTGATGGAGGTAAAACAAGTCTGTACGCTACGTTTCCAACTCTTTTAAGGATCTCAAAAGGTCCAATAAATCTAGGATTCAACTTTCCTTTCTTTCCAAATCTCATCACTCCTTTCATTGGTGCTACTTTTAAAAATACCATGCCTCCTACATTGAATTCTATATCTCTTCGCATTGGATTAGCATACTTCTTCTGCTGACTCTGTGTAGCAAGCATTCTATTTCTTATCTTTTCTATTGCCTCTGTGGTTTCTTTGACTAACTCTGGGCCAAGATACCTCTTTTCTCCCATTTCATCCCAATGGATTAGAGATCGACACTTTCTACCATATAGCATTTCATACGGAGCTACACCAATTGTTGTTTTATAACTGTTATTATAGGCAAACTCAACTAATGGCAGGTATTTACTCCACGATCCTTGGAAATCTGAAACATATGCTCTTAACATATCCTCCAAAGTATGAATTGTCCTTTCTGTTTGCCCATCTGTTGGAGGGTGAAAAGCTATACTGAACTTCAATCTGGTTCCCATGGCCTTCTGCAAACTCTCTCAAAACTTTGAAGTGAATCGGGGATCCCGATCTGAAATAATTGAAACTGGTACACCATGCAGTCTTACAATTTCTTAAATATACAGTTCTGCAAACTGATCCATAGTGTAGGTCATGCTTACGGGAAGGAAGTATTCTGACTTTGTGTTTCTGTCTACTATAACCCAAATGGCATCATGCTGTTTCAAGGTTCTAGGTAATCCAACCACAAAATCTATAGTAATTTCTTCCCATTTCCATTCTGGAATCTGCAGTGGTTGTAATAGACCAGCGGGTCGTTGGTATTCAGCTTTGATCTGTTGACATGTGAGACACTTAGCTACAAACTCTACGATGTCCTTTTTCATTCCAGGCCACCAGTAATGCATTCTCAAATCGTTATACATCTTTGTAGTTCCTGGGTGCAATGAATACGGTGTAGTATGAGCTTCTGTAAGGATTTCTCTCTTGATTCCTTCATCATTTAGGACACATAATCTGTCTTTAAACTTCATAGTCCCATTAACTGAGATACCAAAATCGGTGGTCTTTCTATCTTCCACTTCATCTTTTTGTTTTAACAAATACGGATCTGTAAGCTGACCCTGTTTAATTCTTTCTAATAATGTTGACTGAAGTGTCATTGTTGCCAATTTACCAATGATGATCTCAATTTGTGCTCTACACATATCCTCCTAAAGTGGCTTTGATAAATTCCTTAGAATTGATAAACTACTCGGTGATTTTCTACTCAATGCATCAGCCACAACATTGGCTTTCCCTAGATGATACAAAATCTCACAATCATAGTCTTTTACCAACTCTAACCATCGTCTTTGTCTCATGTTTAATTCCTTTTGTGTGAAAAAATACTTAAGGCTCTTATGGTCAGTGTATATTTCACAATGTTCCCCGTATAGATAATGTTTCCAAATCTTGAGAGCAATTACAACTGCTGCCAACTCTAGGTCATAAGTAGGATATTTTTGCTCGTAGTCTTTCAGAGGTATAAGCTATTACCTTACCATTCTGCATTAGCACGCACCCCAATCCTTGCTTTGAAGCGTCACTTTAAATCACAAAGTTTCCTGATCCAGACAGAATAGTGAGTATTGGGGCTGAAATCAATCTTTATTTCAACTCTTGAAAACTTTTCTCACAAGCCTCTGTCCATTCAAATTTCTGACTCTTTCTGGTGAGTTGTGTGAGAGGCATCGCTATCCTAGAAAATCCCTCCACAAATCTCCTGTAGTAGCCTGCCAATCCCAGAAAACTTCGTATCTCAGAAGCATTATTCGGTCTTGACCACTTACTAACCGCTTCTATCTT
Organism: Trema orientale; assembly: GCA_002914845.1. Taxonomy (NCBI): domain Eukaryota; kingdom Viridiplantae; phylum Streptophyta; class Magnoliopsida; order Rosales; family Cannabaceae; genus Trema; species Trema orientale. The sequence continues at coordinate 63,037 of JXTC01000585.1, read as the reverse complement.
TGCTGGATCCACTGAAATACCTTCACTAGAAACTATATGACCCAAAAAGGCAACTTTCTCAAGCCAGAATTCACACTTTTTAAACTTCGTATAAAGTTGCTTCTCCTTCAACCTCTGCAATGTAAGTCTCAAATACTCCTCATGTTCATTTTTGGACTATGAATAAACTAGAATATCATCAATAAACACTATTACAAACTTGTCTAGATAATCTTTAAAGACTCTATTCATCATATCCATAAAGGCTGCTGGAGCGTTGGTTAATCCGAATGGCATTACCAAGAATTCATAATGACCATAACGAGTCCGAAAGGCTGTTTTTGGCACATCTTCTTCTCTAATTTTTAACTGATGGTATCCCGATCTCAAGTCAATCTTGGAAAATACGACTGAGCCCTGTAATTGGTCAAACAGATCATCAATCCTAGGAAGTGGGTACTTATTCTTGATTGTCACTTTATTCAATTCTCTGTAATCAATACACATTCGCATGGTACCATCTTTCTTCTTGACAAACAAAACTGGAGCGCCCCATGGTGAATAACTAAGTCTAATGAACTTTTTGTCTAAGAGTTCCTATAATTGTGTCTTCAATTCTTTCAACTCTGCAGGTGCCATTCTATAAGGTGCCTTCGATATTGGTGCAGTACTAGGTAATAATTCAATAACAAACTCAATTTCCCTGTCTGGTGGTAATCCTGGTAATTCTTTCGGAAACACTTCTAAGAAATCTCTAACTATTGGTACACTTTCGGATCTCAATTGTTGTTCCATGGAAGTATCTATTACATTTGCTAAATACCCTGAACAACCATTGTCTAACAACTTCTTCGCCTTCAAAGCAGAGATAATAGATACACTAGTTTTTGGTGGAGTACCGATGAAAACAAACTGATCCTCTTCAGAAGGTTGGAAAATCACTCTTTTCTTTCCACAGTCAATAGTAGCATTATACTTGGAAAGCCAATCCATACCTAGTATTACCTTATATTCCTGCATTTCCAACAACACAAGATCCACAAATAGCTCTCTACCATCTATCTGTACTGGAACTCCTCTTAACCACTGATCTGAATATAATATTTCTCCTGATGGTAATGCTGTACTGAATACCTCTGGTAACTGATCAGGTAGTCTATCTAATCTCCTCACATATGTCATGGATGCAAATGAATGTGTGGCACCAGAATCTATTAATGTATGTGTAGGTATGTCAGCAATAAGAACCTCACCTGAAACAACTGAAGGATCTGCGTCTGCATCAGCCTGAGTGAGTGCAAACACCCTAGCATTAGTCTTCCTAGGTTCTTCTTTCTTCTGCTCATTCCTCCACAATGGGCACTCTCTTTTGAAGTGACCTTCCTTACCACATTTATAAAAAACTGTGGTATGAGCTCTGCACTCTCCAAGATGATTTTTACCACATTTTTCACATCGTGGCCACTGTTATCTCCATTGTTGTCTACTCTGTTGCTCGCTCTTGAACCTCTTGTTCTGTTCTGCTCCACCTTGGAAAAATTGGCATGTTCATTTATTGTCATTGAAACGACCTACATTGGGCTGAAACTCTCTATGAGGAAAACTGGTAGAAGTTCTAGTTTTTAATATCTTCTCTTCTCGATGTTCAGCTCGTAAAGCTTTCTCTATAGCCTGTCCATATGAAATTGGCCCTGTAAGTCCCATGTCAACATCTCTAGCAAGCTCTGGCTTAAGTCCCTCCATAAAGCGAGTGACCCTAGTGATATCATTAGGAACCATGTCTGAAGCGAACCTTGCCAACTGATCAAATTTTTTCACATATTCAGCCACTGAAAGGTTGCCCTATTGTAACTTGCTGAACTCATTCACCTTTGTGGCCAACATTGCAGTATTGTAATATTTTTCGTTGAAAACAAATTGAAATTCTGTCCATGTCATATGGGTAGTGTTTCTAGTCTGTCTAATCACATCCCACCACATACGTGCATCTTTCTTTAACATGTAAATAGCACAACAGACTTTCTCCCATTCATTAAGCTGCATAAAATCAAAAATTGTTTCCAACGAACATTTCAATTCTTCTGCATCGAGTGGATCTATAGTACCCTCAAATACTGGTGGGTGTTGTTTACTAAACTGTTCATACAGTGGTTCTAGAGGGTGTAATGTAGTTGAGGCCTGTGGTGTTGGTGGTTGGGGAGGATGTGTATTAGGTAGAATTTGTCTTTCTCCTTGCTGTTGCAATAGACTTTCAATCTGTTCTGCCTGCCTACGGACCGTCTCACGGAGTTCAGCTAACTCCTGTGTATGTCTCTCAGGGGTAGAGCCCTCAATAGCTCTAGATGTTTGACCTTGAGTGATAGTCATTTCTTCTATGCTCCTTATCCTAGTAAATATTAGCCAATAATATACATGAAGCATGCAACAAGTAAAAAGTAATGCACATGAATACTTACTTATCAGCTGAGTGATTCCTTTCCACGATATGCACATATGGACAGTCTACAGAAACGATTTAAACTTCCGCTCTGATACCAACTTGTAACGCCCTCGTTATCCACCTACTACTAGTGGGAATTTAACTTTTTATTTACAAGGCGTTACTTCTCGTAAAATGATCCTGTATTTATTTTTCCAAAAATACGGGCCAATTTGAACTTTTTATTTTCTTTAAAAACTCTATGGACAGCTGACTTTACTTACAACATAGTGTGGATTAGTATATACATATATTTCAAAACAAAAGGTAGTAAATAAGTATCAAAAGAAACGAACTAAAAATAACTTCATTGAGAGACTACAAAACATTCCAAAATACACAAACTAGGCCCCTATATGTGGTCGAAATATCCATACATACAACACCAAGGTTGGGCCTCTACTCCAGCTCAAAAGCTCATCTAGTCGTTTCAATCATTACCAGCAACACAAGACTATAATGAGCTACAGCTCAGCAAGTAAAGTAATGGATGCCATGTTACTCATTGACATGGAATAAATGTATGACCATGCTTGCTTAAATGTTTCGGTAAAAATATTTTCCTTTAGGCCCCTCCCCCCTATCTTGTGTACATTGTCCGGTTCGGCACTGTGTCTGCAGGGCTTTCTGAACTGATAATATCCCATGGGCTCTCCTCCGGCTGGCTCTCACCACAGTGGGGCTCATTACTAAACTTACTCCATCTTTACCCTGTCGAGCTCAAGAGATAAGGCGGCCCGAGACTGTAGTGTAATCTACTATATAACTTGGAGGAGGAATATTATGGTAAACTTTCTGACTAATCCTGTCAAACTTGCCCCTCTCCTAGGGCTGCCACTCTGAAACAGTAAATATTTATCCCGCCTCCCCGTAATAGTGACACAAAACCTTCTGGAAGTTACCTGGTCTCAAATTTTCTGCAATAAACATGGCCTTGCACAATGCTTCTACGGCATTTTGGAAATCTGTCATCTATCTTAGACTTCTCTATAAAATATGCATGGCCTCATGATGTATATGATAATACCACATTAGAAATGCCAGATATGTATACTGAACCCGAAATGCCGATGTTCATGCTCATAACCAAAATGCAAAGCATAACAAAAATAATAAACACCCACATAGCACGTAATTCTTGTGTTGTAATTGAGTACTTTACTCACCTGACTTCTAAGCTTTCAAATTCTTTCCTTGTGAAATACTCTTTGCTCAAGATGCGATCGACGTGTCTCCCAATTTTATTTTTTTTTTTACCAGTAACCATTTTGTTTGATCATTAAACAAACAAAGCTACGAAAATCGGTAGCAAAGACTTGACTTAAAGTATGCTAGATATTCATAAATAAAAGAAATATAAGGTAAGCACAAATGATTAATTAACTATCCATAAAGTGACCAATCAGACATTGATTCCATAGAACTTACAATCACATGATCAAAAGAAAGTAGAATAATGTATCATTAACGTCCATAAATTAGTGTGATTAATTGACTAAAGCATAAAAATATAAATAATACCATGTATGGCCTAGCTACAAAGTAAAAGTTCCTGGAACCATTAGCTAACGTATGAAGAAGATACTATAATGAGTATATAACCAACATAACTTCTAAAGTTAATTTTAAATTAATATCAAAAATAATTATACTTGATACAACTATAACAATGTCAAAAGTATGAGTACTATTCGTCATTTTCTCCAAAATCTAACTTTATTGATCTACTTAAGAAAATCATTGAACTGGTCTAGCAATGAAACAAGCTTTCAAGAATTAATCAAAGTGGGTCCGAATAGAAATATTTCTTATAACTACAAGAGTCCTTAATGAATAAAATTGTACAAAAGCAAGATGAGATATTAATTTAATTATACATGAAAGACACCAAGAACCGGTTCTACAAGGTACACGCACCAATTTAAGGGATTACAAGTATACTAACAGCAACAACCAAAAAAAAAAAAAGTTACCTATTACACAAATCAATTCGGCACATTGTTCATGGAAGTGTATTATGCTTGATATCCCTTAACTATAACTTGGTGCAATTCTCAGATTAATTAGGAAGAACTTAGGAAGAAGGAACATAGAGAACCGAAAAAAGAAAAGAAGATAATTAATAAGCAGTTTATGTTAGTGGGGAAAGTATACATTGAGAAGCTAGGGTAGACAATTTGTTTCCTTAATGTTGCCGACATACAAAGTCGGTTCGCCTCCTTGTACACTTGCAAATATATCTACATTTACATATATAGAAAACAACAAATATAATAAGACTTATCCCATTTAATTAATATATTTATGCACATAACAAAACACATACACAAAGATGGATACTAGAATAATAACAAAAATAAACTAAGAAGATTATTTGCCTATGATATTTAAATAAAATGAGGGACTTAATCTTGTTTCCAGGCGTAAAAAAAATTACAATTAATGAGCTTATTTAAATACTATCTTTCAAAAACAATTATAGTAATAATCATAAAATGGTGAAATTAAACAATAATAGTGATGGTAAACTCAAAAGCACACATAATTATAATTTACTTAATAAACGTCAAGTTCGTACCAAAGAGTGCATCTCGAGTATTTCACTACAAAAGAATTTATTTAAAGATCAAAGGTCGTTAACTATTATAATTAATAAGACAACGGCTCAGACTAATATGCACTTATAATAATAATACTAAATGTAATGCAATCATGCTATTATTGGCTCTCTTGAATATATGAGGAGCTAGATGTTACACTTACCCAATGCAGACAGACTAAGTACTATACTTAAAATATATCTCGTAAAATCAGTACAATGGTACTACTTTAATTCCAATGTGTGGAAAACTTCATTTCTTTGAAAATCATGCTTAAATGATCATGTCATGCTTATGTCTTTCATGAATAAAATAATAGCCATATAAATAACATACAATTGAAATAATACACATAAGCATGTAGGAAAACACCTTGTATCTACTACTGTTCTTGTGATGCAGTTAAAATAAATCTTTACTTACCTTGTGTCCAGCAGAAAAGAAAGTGGGAAGGGTCAGTATCCTCTGTGGCAAGGTGTCTGGAGGACCTGATGTCAAATTTATTACTAAGATGATTATTACAATGTAAAATACTTAAAAAAAATAATCACAAGACTAAAATCACAACTATCACCAAATAAAGAAACTTAAGTACAAAATGAACTAAAATGTCACCTACTTTCACCAAAACTAGTCTAGTTGATTCTAAATGGTACCATTTGCTTCTAAAAATATTTGGACAGCACCTTCCCTATTTTTAGGACATCCCCACATGATTAAAATCATGGTTTTAAACCTGAATAACAATCAACAATCCAATTCCCTCATATACAACTCAAAGAGGATCATTTAGAGCAACCTAAGTGTACTTGAATTCCTTTCAATTTAAACAAAGTTTAAAACCAATTCTACACTTATATGTCATCATAACCAGCCATCAAATGAGTGAAATAAATAATAGGATCCATAAAATATACACTCCAAGTTTAGAAAATCAGATTACTAATAGAAAAACATAATCTACCACACATGAAAACACTTAAATCTATAACTATCACACTTTAGGGCTTTATGTTTAATTTCAATCCTCCACTTAAATTCTTTGTTTCCAGCCATAAATAAGGTTTTCTAGGATCTTTATTCATCAAATAAAAGCTTTGATTTAAGAGCTAAAGCAATAGAAATAAGTTACTAATTTTAAATTCCACAAAAAGCTCACCTTGACTAGTTTGAATCTTTATTGAAGCTCTTGCCTTCTACTTCCCCAAAACTGATTTCCAAGGCTTTGAAATTGATCTTAGGACTCAAGAAGACCTAGAAGAATCATTATTTAAGTAGTATCAAGTGGAGAATTGAAATAGAAAAACAAAACCTAGGAAGAAGAACTAGTTGAGTTACCTTGACTAATTTGGATCTATCTTGCTTTCTAGAGCTCCAAATTGAGCTTTTCCACTTGGAAACGATTGGATATGGATAAGGGGAGCTGAGAGAAGTCTAAAAATGGGTGGGAGAGTTTCAGGTCGTGGCTGGAGAGAAAGGAGAAGAAAATGACCAGATTTGGTCCAAAAGTGATACTTAATGACTAAGAAATGGCATAACTTAAGTTCTAAGGGGTATTTTAGATATTTTGCTCAATACTTTCCGTGTGTCAAGCTCTAAAATACTCTTAGCATTGTCACCACATTACTGGACAATCCTATGCACCCAAGTCTAGGCAAAGTTGGTGAATCATAGCTTAGAAAGTGAAATCTAGTCATACTTTGACCTATAATCCTATATAGCCAATCTTATTGTAATCTAGTGGAACCTAGCCCCATAACCAATCATAAATCATAAAAAGAAAGTCAATTAGACTCCAATTAATAATACAAACATAGTTTAATTTTCCAGTTAATAGAATGCACAAAGACGACATAGTTTAATTGCCCACATAGTTTAATTGCCCAGTTTAAATCTAAGCTAGTTTAGTGAAATAAAACACCTATCTGTGTCGTGAATGCCACATCGTGCTTTCCTGGAGCCGACAAATAACAAGTTATAAATGAGTCCTAAACACATAGTGAATTCGGCTCCGAAATGCGTGAAAATTGTATTTTATCGAAAAACTACTGTTTTACCTAGTTATCAACAAATATAATTTCAATGCATGTGCATATTGTATTACTATTCACGAATGTATTCTTTATTCTTCTCACACACCAAGCTCTCCTTTTGAGGGTACTGAGCTTTTACACTGCATAGGAGCACTTCAATAGATATTAGTGCAATAATACATATCGAAAGCATTAAGCAGTCAGCTTAAGCAATTTACCATGAAATTGACTCTAGTTTTATGATATGTCTATTATGCAATATAAACATGTTTATTATTGGCTTATTTATGCATATGAGAATCTTGGGCATCACAACCAAGTTGAATCCTCTTGTTAGAGAACGAGCAGGAATACCTTCTTGATCTTTTGGAACATCAGGACGTGAGATGAGAACATGAGGTTGCAGGAAACTTTTTCTCTCTCACAGCCTAAGGGTGGCCGAATTCTCTCTCTTTCTCCTTGCCTTATGTGTGTAGCACTCTAACTGTTACTGTGTAGCTTTTTCTCTCATATATTTTATATATATGCGGCCAAAAACTACTAATCCTAGTCCAACTAGGATTGGGCTTGTTCTCCAATTTAGGCTTTGGGTGTATCTTTATAAATATGTCCAACTCTTATAACTTATTTATAAAAATACCAACTTTTGTGTAGAATTATTATTTATCACAGTTTTATGAAACTAATTTCATAAATACCACCAACCAATTAATGAGCTTTATTGAGTTAGATAAGGGATCTAATGGATCCAAATAATCTAAGCTCCAATAGTATGATAAATATATAATAACTCTTACTATGGTATTTATATAAATACTATTAGTAAATGGGACACTCCACTAAAGGCCCAATACTGCACTCTTAGATTAAATGTCATGCCTTTTATAGAGATTCAATCAACTAACTTTGATTAACCGATACATCTAGCATATTCTATACCACATATAGAATCCATATACAATGCCGTAGTTGGATAGGTAAAATTACTATAATACCCGTCCAACACATATTTATTTTTAAGTTACCATCTTTTTGTCAAGGAATAATGTTGTCAATAATTTTTTTCTCAATGGCCATTTAGACAAAATTATCAACCAATTCACAAAGTGAATACTAAGATCTTAGATTTAATTATTCCATAAATCATAAAAGACCTTAAAGTGACATTAATATATAGTGTCCTCAACTATTTGGTGTTCCCATCAATTCATAAATCATAACTTCCAATATGCCAGAGTTCACCTCTAATTTCATAGAAGTTAGTTCTTTAACAAATCAAAAGGCTACCACATATGAAAGCAAGTCCAGTCAAATATCAAGGATTAAGATCTACATGCTAAGAGCTAGTTTGTGGTAATAAAAGAATTTGAGTTATGGCACTCTAATTATTTATATTACCTGGTCTAGTTCAATACACAACTTATTTATGTTGTACTAGTGTTTCTATATGACATCTCACGATCCCACACACGTACGTAATGATATTTGTATAAATATTTAGTGAGATCGGGAGAAGTTACTCGACTTAGAACTGATAAAACAAGGAAAAATTAAAACTTTTGACTTTCTAGAGAGAGAAAGAAAAACTCCACTCATTTTTATATATGGTATAATTTATACATATATACATACTCCCAAAGTGGACCTCTCATAAAAATATACGTAATGTACATACACTCAAAATAGGTACAAAATTCTCGGTCAGGAAACCACAGCATCAAAATGCTCATATACACAAGCCGCGGTTGGAAAGTCGGCGCTCCTTCTCTAAACTCACATATGAGCAGTATCATCTGCAATGTAAGAATATTGGTGAGTATAAAACTCAGTAAGTAACGAGTGCAAATGCAACGTGCATATTCTAGAAAACAAATAATGGTATGATTGGGATCCCTGTGTATTTTATATTGCCTGACAAGACCGTGAATCACATACTGAGCCACTCAGATAACTAATAACTAATCATAAGCCGTCGTATGGAGGTCTCGAGTCTCAAATACATTTCAAACCCCTCTGTGTACTGCA
>JXTC01000585.1:30872-42398 GCA_002914845.1 Trema orientale | reverse complement strand
TCCTATACACCCAAGTGTAGACCAAAATGGTGAAACCTAGCTTAAGAGGTGAAAACTAGTCATACTTTGACCTATAATCCCATATGGCCAATCTTATTGTAATCTAGTGAAACCTAGCCTCATAACCAATCATTAAACATAAAAATAAGTCAATTAGACTCCAATTAATAATGCAAATAAAGTATCAATGCCTAATTATTAGAGTGCACAAAGATGACATTACGCGATTAAGCTTAATCTAAGCTAGCTTAGTGTAATTAAACACAGTTTAGTACAAGAACTGCCACCTCGTGCTTACCTGAAATCAACATTTTGGAAAATCCTAGAAATGATTTCTACACATTAAATAAAAGCTATTTGACGTGTTAAATGCACAGTGAATTTGGCTCCAAAAAGCGTGAAAAATACATTTTACCGACAAACTACTATTTGACCAAGTTATAAACAAACATGATTTTAATGCATGTTCGTATAGTATTGCTATTCATAAATTTATTCTTTGTTCCTTTCACACACCAAGCTCTCTCTCTCTGAGGGTACTAAGCCTTTACCTTACATGGGAGTACTTCTACAAACATTAGTACAATAATACAGAGTATTTAACAATCAGAATAAGTAATTTATCATGAAATTGATACTAGTTGCTTGATATGTCTATTATGCAATATGAATATGTTTATTATTAGCTTATTATGTATGTGAGAATCTTGGGCGTCACATTTTATCAGAAGTCAGACACTTCAATGATTTGAGACACATCGTTCCCATTGAGATAAACGAACACTATAACAAAATACTTTATTTATGGATTGTGAACTAATTAATTTAGACTTAGATAAAGAAATAAGTCTCCCCGTAATTAACACTTAATCATGTTTGTTTCTTTATATACAAATAAAGTTATGTAATCTTTTTCAGATAAATAAACTATTCAACAGAGACAGTTTAATCTAGCAAATATCATAATTGCATATAAGAGAAAGTTGTTTACGCTAAAAAAGTAAAATTAGAAATTTACTTTTTAGGGCAAATATCCCAACATAATGTGTATACTATTGATATTGAAAAATATTTTAGTCAAGATAAATATTTTTCAATTTTAAAAGATGATCTTTGGCTTTCGCATAGAAGACTTGGACATGCTAGTATGAATACTATTTCTGAACTTTCAAATAAAAACTTTGTAAGTGGTTTACCTAGTACCACAGTTTACTTTTTGAAAAAGATAAGGTTTGCGATGCATGTCAATTTGGAAAATAAGTAAAAAGTTTTTTTAAATCCAAAAACACCATTACTACTTCTATACCCTTGCAAATACTTCACATGGATTTATTTGAACCATCAAGAGTATCTGGTCTTGGTGGAAAATGCTATGCTTTTATGATAGTTAATGATTTTTCAAGATTAACTGGGGTTCTATTTATTACTCATAAAAATGATGTTTTAAATATCCTTACTATCTTTTGTAAGAAGGTACAAAATGAAGAAGGTTATAACGTCGCATCTATTAGAAGTAATCATGGTGGTGAGTTTGAAATGATGAAATAGAAGCTTTTTGCTACAAAAATGATTTTAATCATAATTTTTCAACTTCTAGAACTCCAAACAAAATGGAGTTATAGAAAGAAGGATAGAACCTTACAAGAAATGGCATGAAGCATGCTAAATGAAAATGGTTTGGCAAAATATTTTTAGGCTGAAGTGGTAAGTACCGCTTGTCATATTGTAAATAGAGTTATGATAAGGCCAATTTTAAACAAGACACCTTATGAGCTTTAGAAAGATAGAAAATCCAACATTGGCTATTTTAAAATTTTTGGTTGCAAATATTTTATTTTGAATACTAAAGATAATTTGGGTAAATTTGATTCAAAATCCAATGTTGGTATTTTTCTTGGATATTCTACTACTAATAAGGCTTGTAGAGTTTTTAATAAAAGAACATTGGTAGCAGAAGAATCTATGCATGTTATTTTTGATGAGTCTGATGCTCTCCTTGAGGAGAGAAAATTAGATGATGATGATGTTGTAGGTTTGAAACTAAGCTTAAATGAGCCAAGTGTCAATGAGAAAACAAATGAAAAGAAGGACATTTAACTACAACAAGATTTTAAGGAAGAAAAGGAAAACGACAATGTTAACACACTCTCTCTCTCTCTTCCTCAAGATTTAAAATCCAATTATACTCATCTTAAAGACCAAATTCTAGGTGACCCCTTACAAGGAGTCAAGACTAGAGCATCACTTAGAAATATTTGGAATAACATGGCTTTTGTGACATCCCCAGATTTCAACACGCGTACGTAAGGATATTCGGAAAAATATTTAGTGAGATCGAGAGACGCTACTCGACTTAGAACTGATAAAATAGTGAAAATTTAAAAAAAATTTAAACTTTCTGGGAGAAAAAGGGAAAAGTCCACTCATAATTATACATACTCCAATATATACATATATACATCCTCACAAAGTGGGCCTCTCATAAAATATATATAATATACACACACAAAAATATAGGTACAAAATTCTCAGTCAGAAAACCACAGCGTCAAAATGCTTATATACACAAGCCGCGGTCAGAAAGTCGGCACTCCTCCTCTAACTCACATAATAATAGAACCCTCTGCAATGTAAGAATATTTGTGAGTATAAAACTCAATAAGTAACATATGCAGATGCAGAGTGCACATGACAGAAAACAGATAATCATATGATTGGGATCCCTGTGTATATTGTATTGCCTGACAAAACCATGAATTGTTGGGATTTTTGTCCTAAAAAGTATATTTCCAATTATACCCTTTGAGTATGAACAACTTTCTCTTATATGCAATTATGATATTTGCTAGATTAAACTATCTTAGTTGTATAGTTTATTTATCTGAAAAAGATTCCATGACTTTGTTTGTGTATAAAGAAACAAACATGATTAAGTGTTAATTATGGGGAGACTTGTTTCTTTATCTAAGTCTAAATGAATTAGTTCACAATCTGTAAATAAAGATGGAATACTTTATTTACTATAGGTTATAGTGTTTCTCTATCTCAACGGGAATGATGTGTCTCAAATCATTGAAGTATGTGACTTCTGATAGAAACACTAATACGACATAAATAAGTTATGTGTATTGAACTGGACCAGGCAATATAAAGAATTGGAGTGCCGTAACTCAATTCTTATATTACCATAAACTAGCTCTTAGCATATAGATCTTAATCCTTGATATTTGATTGGACTTGCTTTCATAGGTTGTAGTCTTTTGATTTGTTGAAAGACTAGCCTCTATGAAATTAGAGGTGAACTCTGGCATATTGGAGGTTATGGTTTGTGAATTGATGGGAACACCAAATAGTTAAGGACACTATACATTAATGCCACTTTAGGTTCTTTCAAGATTCATGGAATAATTAAATCTAAGATCTTAGTATTCACTTTGTGAATTGGTTGATAATTTTGTCTAAATGGCCATTGAGAACAAAATCATCGACAACATTATTCCTTGATAGAAAGATGGTAACTTAAAGGTAAATAGGTGTTGGAAGGGTATTACGGTAATTTCACCTATCCAACTACGGCATTGTATAGGGATTCTATGTGTGGTATAGAATATGCTAGATGGATCGGTTAATCAAGGTTAGTTGATTGAATCTCTTTAAAAGGCATGACATTTAATCTAAGAGTGCAGTATTGGGCCTTTAGTGGAGTGTCCCCTTTACTAATAATATTTATATAAATACCATAATAAGAGTTATTATGTATTTATTATATTATTGGAGCTTAGATTATTTGGATCCATTAGGTCCCTTGTCTAACTCAATAAAGCTCATTAATTGGTTGGTGGTATTCGTGAAATTAGTTTCATGAAACTGTGTAAAATAATGATTCTACACAGCAGTTGGTATTTTTATAAATAAGTTTCATGGGTTGGACATATTTATAAAAATACATCCAAAGCCCAAATTGGAGAACAAGTCCAATCCTAGTTGGACTAGGGTTAGCAGTTTTTGGACTCATATACATAAAATGCATGAGAGAAAAAAACTGCACATGCAACACAATAGTGTTACACGAAAAACAGAGGGAAAGAGAGAGAGGGATTTCGGCCAACACAAGGCTGAGAGAGGAGAGAAAAAGTTTCTTGCAATCTCAAGGTCTCATCTCACATCCCGGTGTTCCATAAGATCAAGAAGGTGTTCTTGATCGTTCTCCGACGAAGGTTTTGACTTGGTGCCCACTCACCTCTTCAACCAAGAGCGAGAGGATAGGCAAGAAGATCTAGGGTTGGAGGTTTGATCACCATCAACAGAGAGATCAAGAAGGAGCACGCCACAAAAGGTAAACCCTAATCCCATCTCTAGGGTTTATACATCTAGATTTGATTTATGTTATACATGATCCTGTATATGATATGTGCATGTAATATGGTTATGAAAATTGTTTTCATGTAAAAAAATTTTTAAACCTAAATCCGCTAATTATTCCGCTGCGTTCATGATGTTATCATGTGATTTTCCATAGTTAGCATGCATGTATGTTTTTGCCCTAAGTGTTAGGCAATTCCAGCATGAATCGCATACTGAGCCACTCAGAGAGCATATAACATATCATGAGCAATATGGAGGTCTTGAGCCCCAGAGAATCCCCTCTATGTATAGCAGAGGTCCACCCCATACTACCGTCACAGTGTTCCCGAAGGAACCATAATGTCCTCGAAAGGACCAGAGTGTTCCCGAAGGAACCAGAGTGTCCACGAAGGAACCAGAGAATGTCCCCGATGGAACCATATCACATATTTGGGCGCTGGCCCGCCACACCCTATTCACCAATACTCGTCAGGCAATATAAATACACCATGTGTTCATGTCTTATGTAAAGCATAATGACAGATATGTATGTACACATATGCACAAATCCCCCATTCAAAAATTGAACATTCACAGATTCCACAGATTCACAGAAATAGAGAATTTCTTACGTTGCAGGTGTGACGTTACTTACCTCGATTTTAAGCTTCTAAGTTTCTGTTTGTGAGATGCTCATAGCTCAAGGTACAAAGGACGTGTGCCTAACAATTCCCGATCACAAAAATCTTAATTCCTTAAAATCACAATTCAGCAAACTAGTGGAACTAACTCACCTAAAATAACTCTAACAAAAGTATACAAGACACAAACCAGGGTCTCCAATTAAAAGCCTTCTCTTTTTGAAATTCATTTATGATCCAGAAAGTACATAAAATTTATTTCAACTATAAGGTACTAATAATCAAAGCATTAAGCTATTATAAAAGTGTTCAACGAATTTTATGATATAAGAATACTATATGTAACTTTTTCTACTAACATTCCTATATATATATATAACTATTAACAAGGCAATAAACGGTGGAACTAACTTAGCTCAAATAACAAGAATTAAATCAATAAAGAAATCGACCATTACCTAGCTTTTTTTTTTCCACTAAAATATATATATATATACATGACTATTAACAAGGCAACAACAGATGGTAATCACTTAGTTCAAATAATAAGAATCTAATTAATAAAGAAATTGATCAACACTTAGCCTTTTCCACTAAAAACACGAATTTCAAAGATGAAACTTAATCAAATAAGCATATATGTATATTTATTACAGCCATAAACGACTATCTCTAATATCACCAATTAAATTCTTTAATGGTAAAAGTACATAAAAGGTCAATCAACACCTAACTTTTCCCACTAAAATACGAATATCAAAGATGAAGCTTAATCAAATAAACATATAAGTATATTTAATACTGTCAGAAAGTATCAACCAGATATAAATCTTTTATTCAATCATATCAAAACTCAGGTAAAGCATAAAGAAACAAAGACCAACCTTGATAAATGAAAGTGGAGATGATAATACTTATTCCCACTCGGTGATGAAATGGAGAGGCAAATTTTATCACGAAACTAGTGAAGTGTCGAGTACTTGTAAAGCTTGCCGACACACAAAGTCGGCTCCAGCCCAAATGTTTATCTTAATTATTTATTTATTTATTTTTTGAATTAAGCTAGTACAAAATAGTTACTTGAATCTTCTTATTCTTGTATAAGTCTAATGTACAATTTATAGAAAATAATCTCAAAAATAACATGTTGAGAACAATTCTTAAAAAGGAAAATTATTTCAAATTAATAACCACACTTTCAAATAGAATTATACAATTCATTTAAATCAAATACTTTTTAATTAAATAACATGTCAAATAATCATATTAGAAACACAAACTTAATACACATTATATTTGTACCAATGAGCTTCTTCTGAGCATTTCACTGTAAAATTATTTAATAAGTCAAAGATTAATAACCCAAATAAATTGATAAGACAGGTACTAAAAATCGTATTTACATAATATAAAATGATATGCAATTATGATTATTATTGGCATCTTTTTTTTAAAAAAAAAAAACTATGTGAGTCGTTTGGCAATTCGGGATATCACAGCTTTTATATCTCAAATTGAACCAAAACATTTTAAAGATGCCGAAAAAGATGAATCATGGATTTTACCTATACAAATAGAATTAAATTAATTTGAAAGAAATGATGTATGGGAATTAGTTCCAAGACCTAAGGACCAATCGGTTATTTGAACTAAATGGGTCTTTAGAAATAAAATAGATGAGCATGGGGTGATTGTAAGAAATAAAGCTAGACTAGTAGCTCAAGGTTTCAATCAAGAAGAAGGTATCGATTATAAAGAAACCTTCGTACCCGTAGCAAAATTAGAGTTCATAAGAATGCTCTTAGCATTTGCATGTCGTAAGGATTTTATCTTATACTAAATAGATGTTAAAAGTGTATTTCTAAATGGATATATTTTAGAAGAAGTATATGTAGCTCAACCCCCCGGCTTTCAAAATCATAAGTATCTGGATCATGTTTTTTAAATTGAAAACGGTTCTTTATGGTTTAAAACAAGCTCCTAGAGCTCGTTATGATAGATTGAGTAAATTTTTTATTTTAAATGGTTTTACTATAGGAAAAGTGGATACTACTCTTTTTATAAAAAGAAAAAGGGGAGAGATGATTATAGGCCAAATTTATGTTGATGATATTATATTTGGTGCTACTAATGTTTCTCTTTGTGAAGAATTTTCTAAATATATGCATAATGAATTCGAAATGAGCATGACAGAAGAACTCAATTTCTTCCCTGGACTTCAAATCAAACAAAGCAAAGAAGGCATTTTCCTCAATCAATCCAAGTACATCAAGGATATGTTAAAGAAGTTCGATATGGAGAACAAGTAGTCAATGAGAACACCTATGAGCTCTTCAATCAAGCTAGACAAAAATGAAAATGGTAAAGCAGTGGACATCACTATATATCGAGATATGATCGGCTCACTTCTTTACTTAACGGCTAGTAGACCGGATATAATATTTAGTATTTGTCTATGTGCTAGATTTCAGTCTAATCCTAAGGAATCACATCATAGTGCAGTAAAACATATTATGAAATATTTGTATAGCACTAAGAACCCAGGACTATGGTATCCAAAAGGTACATACTTTAACATTACTAGTCTTTCGGATGCGGACTTTGACAGTTGTCAAACTGACCTCAAGAGCACTAGTGGCACTTGTCACTTTCCTACTTATTCACTTTTTTTTCTTTTTGCAAAAGTGGGGCTTAACCAATGACCACCACTTACTACAAATTTAAAGGAAAATAGTACACACACACACACTACCAAGGCTTGAACCCCTAACTCTCCCAAACTCACACCCGCATCCCTTAAGCCTTAGATCAACTAAGCTAGCCCCAGTTGGCTATTCACTTTCTTGGTTATTCACTTATGTCTTGGTTTAGCAGGAAACAAAATTCTGTTGTTCTTTCTACTACTGAAGCCAAATATATCTCTACTAGTAGATGTTGTGCTCAAATTCTATGGATGAAACAAAGTAATGGATTTTGGAATGAATAATCATGTGCCTACTAAATGTGATAATACTAGTGATATCAATATGTCCAAAAATCCTATCTCGCATTCACATCCTAAGCATATTGATATTAGACATCATTTTCTTCATGATCATACGCAAAAAGGTGATATCATACTTGAATTTTTTTGCATGGAAAAACAACGAGCTGATATTTTCACTAAACCTCTTAGCGAGGATCATTTTTACATGATTCGTAGAGAACTTAGTATGACTGATCATAATAAGCTTTATTGATTTTTCTAGGTTTAAAAGTTGTTTGATTTGCCTTGCATGATCTCTAAATTGTTTATTTTTCAATGTCTTCATGGTTGGTTTAATCATTTTCATCGTTTTGAACTGTTTTTAACTGAAAAATTGCGAAAGTAGAGTTTTTGACAGACCGAAAATTTTTTTGGTCTACCGAAAAAGTGCTCTGGAAAGCATTTTTTCTCTACCAGATTCGGCGGACCGAAAACCAATTTTTGGTCTACTGAAATCTCGCAGACCTGCAAGTGTTTATGGTATTTTGATGTTTTTCTTCTCACTTTTTCTCACTCTCTTCACCGAAAACTCTCTCTCTGTAACCCTAAAACTATATTTTCTCATTCCCACTCATTTTTCTCTCTAGATCACTCAATTTTCTTCTAACCAAAGTTGATTTCATTGCTTTTTCTCTCTTTTGACATCCAAATCAGATTTTTCACCCTCTCAAGACCTAAAATCCGAAATTCCCTTGCGTTTATGTTTCTCCTTATCATCTTTTGGTCCAATGGCTCCTAGAAGGGAAAACTAAAGGTGTAAAGGCAAGGAAATTCAACTATAGGAGTCTAAACAATGCACCAAAGTGAGGTTTGATATTCCTCTTTTAGAATCATATGCTCTTTGTTTAGATATAAAGAAATTTTCTCTAAAAAAAGCATTGTTTAGGGTAGAACCTTCAATTTTAGAGATTTAGCCTATCTCAATTTCCCTGAGTATATGGAAAATATGGGGTGGACTGAATTCTGCTCCATTAGGGAGACACGATATCCTAGACTAGTTAGGGGATTCTATGCATGTGCCAACATCTCTAAGAGACAACATGCTATCTATGGTTCCCTTAAGGGAATTAATTTTGAGGTTACTGAACAACTCCAAGCAGATCTTTTTCATTAGAAGTTTCCTATAACCAATTCTTGGCCTATGATTGAGAATTTTGACCCTCAGCAAGCCTTACCCCGAGTCTATTCTCCTAATAGTTGTCAGCCTAAGCCTCGTGTTACTAATCTTACTCTAGAAGCTAGAATTCTGTTCTAATTTATGTCTCAAAACATGATATCTAGAGGTGGTCATAGAGATGCATCTACCTTTTATGACCTTAGTTTTGTTGATTCTATTCTTGTTGGGAGAAAGTTAAACTTACCATACTTCATTATCCATGAGATGACTGATGCTGTAAAAAATAGGAGATCCTCTCTTGCTTATGGCTTCCTACACACTCGTATCTTCCAACACTTCAACATCCCACTATTTGATGAAGTAGAACGTAAACCATGGACCATGTTGAAATCAACAACAAGACCCTCAGTCTCATAGGATTCAATTTCCTTATCAACGAATGGGTCGCCAAAACTAGACAAGAGCGTGGTCAAGGTAAGGGAACTCAACAAGAAGCTGGTGGTAGTCATCCTAGCACAGCTGCTCAAGGAGCTGCTAAAAGTTCACCTGAGGGCACTCACATTGGATCGGCACCTGCACAAGGTTTTGACTTTCATGAAGCCTTCAACAGTCTCTCAAAGCGCATCAACACTATCCAACTTGACATCCAGCATCTATATGACTATGACATCCAGCTCCTCACATAATTAAGAGAGCCAATAATAAACATGTTCTAATTGCATACTAGACATCTAGGAGTCATTAATACTAGTTTCATAAAAATATGCCCATTCCTTATATTATGTGCATTTACATACATGTTATTATACTAATGATTGTCAAAGTGTCCCAATGCAGTGTAAAGGCTCAATACCCTCAGAGAGAGAGCTTGGTGTATGAAAAGAACGAAGAATATATTCATGAATAGCAATACTATATGCACATACATTAAGATCATGTTGGTTGACAACTAGGTCAAATAGTAGTTTTTCGGTAAAATACAATTTTCACGCACTTCAGAGCCAAATTCATTGTGTTTAATAAGTCAAATAGGCTTAATTTAATGTCTAGGACTCATTTATAGAATTTTATTTGTCGGCTCCAGGTAAGCACGAGGTGGCATTCCGGACACTAATTCGTATTTAGTTGCACTAAACTAGCTTAGATTAAGATTGGCCATACAGGATCATAAGTCAAAGTATGACTAGTTTTCACTTCCTAAGCTAGGATTCACCAACTTTGGCTACACTTGGGTGTATAGGAGTGACCAGCAATGTGATGACTATGCTAAGGATGTTTTAGAGCTAGACACATGGAAAGCAATGAGCAAAATACCCAAAATACCCCTTAGAGATTTAGTTATGCCTTTTCTTAGTCATTAAGTATCACTTTTTGACCAAATCAGGTCATTCTCTTCTCCTTTCACTCTAGCCACGACCTGAATCTCTCCCATCCATTTTTAGACTTCTTTCAGCTCCCCTTATCCATATCCAAGAGTTTCCAAGTGATAGAAGTCGATTTGGAGCTCTAGAAAGCAAGCTAGACCAAAACTAGTCAAGGTAACTCTACTAAGTTCTCCTTTCTAGGTCTTGTCCTTTGATTTCAATTCTCTACTTGTTTCCACTTAAATAATAGTTTATTCAGGTCCTCTTAAGTTCGAAAATCTATTTCTAAGTCTTGAGAATCAGTTTAGTAAAGATAGAAGGCAAGAAGTCTAGCAAAGACTCAAACTAGTCAAGGTAAGGTTTAAGTAGGATTTTAAATTTGTACTGAATTTCCTTTATTTCAGCTCTTAAATCAAAGCTATTATTTGATGAATAATGGTTCTAGGAACTCTTATATATTGCTGAAAATATAAAATTTAAGTGGATGATTAAAGTTAGACCTAAAGTCCCAAAGTTTACTATTTATGGAGTTAGGTATTTTTATGTGTAGTAGATTAAGTTTTCTATGTTTGTGACCTGATTTCTTAAGCTTGGAGTGTCTATTTTATTGATCCTATTGTTTATTTCACTCATTTGGTGTCTGGTTGTGATGGCACACAAGGGTAAAAGTGGTTTAGACTTTGTCCAAATGGAAAAGAATTCAAGTGCACTCATGTTGTACCGAAAGATCCTATTTGATGTGTATATGTGGGAATTGGATTGTTAATTATTATTGCAGGTTTAAAACCATAATTTTAATCATGTGGGAATGTCCTAAAAATAGGGGAGGTGCTGTCCAAATGTTTTTAAAATGAAATGGCACTATTTAGGAGCAAATGGACTAGTTTTAAAAAATTATGTACCATTTTGGATCATTTTGTGTTAACAAACTAGCATTCAAATTTTAATACTTTTGAACAGTTTTTCAATGCTAGTTATTGATTGTCAAGTGCCTTAGGTGATTTATATACTTCCGAGCCATTTTAAGATCAAGTT
>JXTC01000585.1:13465-30640 GCA_002914845.1 Trema orientale | reverse complement strand
CCGGACAGTGTACACAAGACAGGGGGATAAAAAGGATAATATTATACCAATACACCTAAGCAAGCATGATCATGCATTCAATATATGTCTTTAAGGACCATTTCATCCATTGCTTTACTTACTGAGCTGTAGCTCATTATAGTCTTGTGTTGCAGGTAATGAGTGAGATGACAGCATGAACTTGTGAGCTAGAGTAGAGGCCCGATCTTGGTATTGTACATATGGATATTTTGACCACATGTGGGGGCCTAGTTTGTATATTTTGGGATGTTTACAATCTCTCAATGGAGTTGTTGTTAGTTCATTTCTTTTGGTACCTATTTACTACGTTTCGTTTTGTAATATATGCACATACTGATCTAAGCTATGTTTATAAATAAAGTTATCTATCCATAGAGTTTTAAAGAAAAGAAAAATTACAAATTTGCCCATATTTTTAGAACAATAATTATTGGATTATTTTCCAAAAGTAACGCCTTGTAAATAGAAAGTTAATAAATTTCCACTAGTAGTAGGTAGATAATAAGGGCGTTTCAATGACACTGAGCTTGAGCACTTCCAGATCATTTCAGCTGGCATTAACTCAGTCCGCCAACATCAAGAACGATAATTTCAGATCATTCAAGATCAACAGGATGAGATGATGAGGATACTGCAATCTTTCTTCTGCAGTTTTCCTCCTCCCTAGATTTTTTTTCCTCTTGGACTTTTATTTCTTAAGTTATTCCATGCATGCACTCTATGTTTTTGATTTGATTGTTTGCACCCAAATGTATGAATTCTCTGATTTTATTGTTTGAATTGGATTTGTCTTATATTTACTTTATTCTTCTTTCTTGTTGATTTTTTTTTTTTTGGGATTATATCAAAAGGAGGAGGAAAATGTGTTTGATTTATTAATTGGTATCAACTTGGTTTTAATATGTTGATTTATTAATTGGTATCAACTTGGTCTATCTTTTTTAACAATTGGTATCTATTTTCTTTTTTTGCAATTGGTATCTATTGGCAAAATTCTTCAAAATATGCACCCATTTTAAATTTAAGGAGAGATTTAATTCTTTTTACAAAGCATATTTTGCGGGGGACTATTCAAGGTTTGGAAAGGACACGTATCTCTGTTTATTTCTTATTCTTTACTCCTTTTTAAATCAAATATTTGTTGTTATCAAAAAGAGGAAGATTGTTGACTCATGATTTGTATCATTAATCTTATACTCTTGTTTTGAAGTTAACAAACATATAATTTAGAACTAATAATCTACTTGAGTATGTAGCAAGCTAAATTAAAAGGATCACAAGACATTGAAGATGGATTATGGAGAATAGTTTGAAGACAAAGTTCAAGAATACAAGACTTAGACTAGCAAAGGTTAAATGCTTAGTTCTTAGAGTACTTGTTTACACATAATATGATCTTAACGGCTCAAAATTTTCATAAATTTAGAAACTTTCAAACCAATCTAGTCAAACTAGTTTATCTCCAACTAAAATTTGAAATTTATTTTATACAAGCTTTTAAATTGATTTATGAATTTCTATAGGATCAATATTTCACAGAAATCAATTTAAGAAGTCACAATGTTGAAAAGAATCGAAAAAGACTTGAAATAAAATCAAAACAAGCACTCTGGTATTTTCGGCAGACTGAATCCTAGTTTTTGGTCTACCGATTCTCTGTCCAATTTTCGACAGATTTTCAAATTCGATTGTTAGAACCGTACTTTCAATGGCTAATCGAAAATACACTTTCGGTCTACCGAAAATGACAGATTGTCTATCAAACGGTCTAAAATGGCTAGTTTTCATTCAAATCTATAAATAGAAGCATTTTTAGCACTCGAAACAACTTTTGAACATTCCTACATTGCTTTAATCATACTTTCAAGTTGTTCAAATCAACTTTTGTGATTCCAATTTTCAAATCCACTTTTTCACAAAATCACTTGGGCCAAACTAGATTATTTCTTGTGTTCTCATTTATTCTCTCTAGGCTTACCTTGTATCAATCATCCTCTTATGAGAAATTCTAGTTGAGTATATCAACAAGCAAAAACCAAATTATATTTAAGAGGTTAAGTTGACACCAGATTCATAAACAACCCTGTTCAGGTGAGATTGGCACTGGAGTCTAAACAATCCAAGTTAGGTGGGATAGAGCCAGATTCAAAGCTATTATAAAGGTGTGAGTGTACCTAAGGAAAAATCACTCGTTGTATAAAAGGGTCGGTCAAGCCAATTCTCTTGATCCAATAATAGCTCAAAGTAGGTTGTCAAGAGCCGGGAACGTAGACAAACCATCATGTTTGTTGAACCTCGTAAAAATAGTATTTGTATTTTTCTATCCCTATCTCTTTAACTTATTTATCTTGTGCTTGTGCATACTTTTAGCTACTTTTACTTGATATTGTCATTACCTGCATAATCTACTTTGTATCCATAATTTTCTTAGAAAAATATTAATACTTAATTCTTGATAGGGCTCCCCCTCCTTGGTATAGTTCTTAACTTAATAATATAGCGGGCATCTTCTTAATAAATATCATTTGAGGCTCACCCTGTCTTGGAATTAACCTCAAGGGATTTCACCTCCCTCTTATTCTATCTTGAATTTAACCTCAAGAGATTTCACCACATTTACCTACTAGATCAGCAAAATAAGAACCACACCCCACTTTAAATTTAGACAATCTTTTTGATATAAGATTCTTTATTAAAATCTTAACTTATAAACAAATATTTTGTCCTAAAAAAAACATAGCATACCTCATGAGAATGATATAAATAATTTTCTAATATACCTAGCTCAATGTAATGCTCAAGATTCTCACTTGCATAATAAGCCAATAATAAACATATTCATATTGCATAATAGACCTATCAAGCAACTAGTATTAATTTTACAGTAAATTGCTCATTCTGATTGTTAAATACTTTCGATCTGTATTATTGTACTAATGTTTATTGAAGTATTCCTAGGCAGTGTAAAGGCTCAGTACCCTCAGAGAGAGAGAGAGCTTGGCGTGTGAAAAGAACAAAGAATATATTCATGAATAGCAATACTGTATGCACATGCATTGAGATCAAGTTTGTTGAAAACTGGGTCAAATGGTAGTTTTTCGGTAAAATGCATCTTTCACGCTTTTTGGAGCCAAATTCACAGTGCGTTTAACAAGTCAAATAGCTTTAATTCAATGTTTAGGACTCATTTATAGCATTTTACTTGTCAGCCCCAGGTAAGCACGAGGTGGCAATCACTGTACTGAATTGGTGTTTAGTTGCACTAAGCTAGCTTAGATTCAGCTTAATCGCATAATATCAATTTTGTGCATTCTATTAATTAGGCATTGATATTATGTTTGCATTATTAATTGGAGTCTAATTGATTTATTTTTATGTTTAATGATTAGTTATGGGGCTAGGTTCCACCAAATTACAATAAGATTGGACATATAGGATCATAAGTCAAAGTATGACTGGATTTCACTTTTTAAGCAAGATTTTACTAGTTTAGTCTACACTTGGGTGTATAGGATTAACCAGCAATGTGATGAGTATGCCAAGGAGGTTTTAGAGCTTGACACATAGAAAGTAATGAGCAAAATACCCAAAATACTCCTTAGAATTTAAGTTGTGCTATTTCTTAGCCATTAAGTATTGATTTTGGACCAAATCTGGTCATTTCTTTCCTCTTCCTCCCCAGCCATGACTTGAACCACTCCAGCCACTTTCTATACTTCTCTCAACTCCCTTTATCCATATCCAAGAGTTTCCAAGTAGTAGAACTCAATTTGGAGCTCAAGAAAGTAAGATAGGTCCAAACTAGTCAAGGTAATTCTACTACTTCTCTTTCCTAGATTTTGTTTTCTTATTTCAATTCTCCATATGATACCTCTTAAATAATGATTCCTCTAGGTCCTCTTGATTCCTAAGATCAATTTCAAATCCTTGGAAATCAGTTTTGTGAAAGTAGAAGACAAGAGCTTCAACAAAAGTTTAAACTAGTTAAGATGAGCTTTTTGTGGAATTTAGAATTGGTAATTTATTTCTATTGCTTAAGCTCTTAAATCAAGGCTTTTATTTGATGAATAAAGGTCCGAGAAAACCTTATATATGGCTGGAAACAAAGAATTTAAATAGAAGATTAAAGTTAGACTTAAAGCCCCAAAGTTTGCTATTTATGGATTCAAGTGTTTTCTTTGTTGGAATAAGTTGTCTACACTTGTAATTTAATTTCTTTACTTGGAATGTGTAAGACATTGATCCTTTTATATAGATTACATCTATTTATTGGCTGGTTGTGATGATATACAAGTGTAAAAGTGATTTTAAACTTTGTCTAAATCGAAAAGAATTCAAGTGTACCTAGGTTATTCTAAATGATCCTCTCCGAGGTGTATATGTGAGAATTAGCTTGTTGATTGTTATGGTTCACATTGGCCATGTATTTTCTTCCCGCATAGGTGGGCACGGCCTTTCGACTACCACGACTTTGTAATGTACTCAAGGGCCCTATAAAGAAATATTTTATAAAAAAAGTGCATCAAAATGAAAAGTAATGAAAGAAAGAGTACAATGGGAATTTAGATAAAGTGTATGCATAAAGCACGTTCATGAGCATGCATGATCTTTACTAACTGAGCATTAGCTCATTTAGTTCCTGTGATGCAGGTGAGGAGATATATGATGTATAGAGTTGCTGGTTGGCTAGCACGCTTTCTTGTCGCTATGATCATATAGATGTAGACGAGCTTGACTCGTGAGCGATATTTTCTTTATATTTTGATATTTTGGTGTGTTGTAAATATAACTGCTGATAACAAGATAAACTGAGAATGACTTTTTGGTGGTACATTTTGTAAAGACACTTTTAGCAAGTAGTGCCTCACAGTTGCTTTGTCTAAAAGTTTTAGAAAGTTCAAATTTTTCCACTTTTTTATAAAACTAAAGCTATGGTTTAAGAAAGAGTGATACTTCATAGTTTAGCTGTATATGACAATATAGTTAAACTAAGGGGTGTTACATTCAATATTACAGATATATCACCTTTAGCATATATAATACATTTGTTCTTGTGATGCTAGAGTAGAATTTCCACTTACCTTTATTTTGAGAAGCTTAATGTGCTTTTGTCCTAATCATATAATGTAGGATCAATTTAATTCATGTTCCCAAGACAATAAATAACGAGGCTAAATTAACATGCCCACAAAGCAATTAAGAATACCAAAAGTCTGTGGTACATTTTGCATGTTAAAAGTGGACAAAAGGACAAGTTTCCATTTTCACATTTCTAACTCCTCAAGGAGTAAGAGTATAAAACATGTCTTACATCTTAATTATAATACATTAAACATTTAACATCATTAATAAGCTTTTAGAAATCTTACAAACAAATCTAAATTTCTCTTATTCACTATTATTCTAGCAATAAATTGGTAACGATCAGAAAGACTTAGAAACATCAATTAACTTTAAAGAAACCTCAAAGTTTTCTCTTAAAAGCTAATAATTATAACTTGTTAGGCCACTTCCAAAATTAGCTAAAAAAAATTATACACTCTTTGGTAGAAATGTTAGCTAGCAATCTCTATAGAGAGAGAGAGAAAGATGATTTTATACAAACTATTACAAATTACTAATTTTCAAACCTTAACTTCATAGCCTATCTATCTTAAGGATCTATTCATAGTTTATTTCCATTATAGTAGCATTCACTACTTCATATATATACACATAGAGTCAAATAGTCAAATCTTTACCTCTATTTATATGATGGTAGTGCTGGTTCTCAATTTCTTTACGTAAATTTACTTCCTATTTACTAGACAAAGTGGCTGAAACTGATTATACTAGTTTAGGTAATGGAACTCTAAAGTTATCCCAAAGGAAGGAAAGAACGAGAAAGGCAATTAATACAAGTCAAGAGTCAAGTCAGTTGGTGATAAGCTTCACGTTTTCACATGATTCAAGGTTTTATTGTGTCTTCCACTTGCTAGAATCACAAGTTGGTTCATGAACCATAAAGTAAAAAATATAAATTAAGTACCTATATCAAGTATATTAATACAAATACTCAGGTACTTTTCACAACTAGTAATATTAATCACATTTTAGTGTGCGTGGTTTCATCCTAATATTTATGAGATCAACAATTATGAATCAGATAATTCACATATACATAATTTAAATCCATGTGTGGTGTAAGAAAAAATAAAATAAAATAAAACAAATAAGTTTCAGCTTGCTTAATAAGTATAAAATAATTTAAATCAAATTTCCATAAATAAGCAAATTGCATTAGCCATAAAAGCACATTAGTTCTTCTTGAATACTTAAATCAGTCCTTCACTGCATATATATACGATAAAAATTTAGCTAGTCAATTAAGAAATTTTTCATTATAATAATAAGCAGTAATTTCGACACATAATTTCTAAAAAGGACAAATATTTTAATTAACATGTAATAACGCATATTATTAGCAAATGCACTTGTGAGAACTTTGGGCACTACACAAACAAGGTCTAAAAATTCTGTTCATAAGGTTAGAGCATTAGTCAGACTAAATGACATAACCAAGAACTCAAAGTAACCATAACGAGTCCTAAATGCAGTTTTCGGTATATCCTCCTCTCGGATCTTCAACGGATGATAATCGAATCTAAGATCAATCTTGGAAAAGAATCTAGATCCACCAAGTCGATTAAACAGTTTATCAATCTGCGGTAAGGGATATTTATTCTTCACTGTTAGCTGATTCAGTCTTCTATAATCTACACAGAGCCTAAAGTTTCATCAGCTTTCTTCGCAAACAGAACAAGAGCACCCCATGGAGAGGTACTACTCTTAATGAATCCCTTTGATAAAGGATCATCTAGCTAACTCCTCAACTCAGTCATTTTTACTAGAGCCATGCGATAGGCTAGAATAGAAACCGGCTGAGGGCCGGGAATCAAATCAATGTAGAACTCGATCTCCCTACCAGGTGGTAGCCCCGGTGAATCCTCTTGAAAAATATCTGGAAACTTGCTAACCATTGATATCCAATAGTATTGATCGGTGGTTCCTATCTCACCATCTATGGCAACCAAATTCATATAGCATACTAGTTTCTTCCTACCATTTATGCATGCTCTTAGAATATGACTCGGTCTCAAAAGATTCAAATGAACTTGATAAACAATATAATACCCATCCTTTGGGAAAAGAGTCACTCTTTTCTTGGAACAGTCAACAGTCACTTGATATTTGGATATCGACTCCATACTGAGAATCACAATAAATTGTTTCAAAGGCAATATAACCAAATCAATCCGTAGCTTTCTACCATCAACCATAACAAGACAACCATGATAGATAGTAGAAACATCGACAACTCTACCCAGGGGTGTTCCCAAAGTCAACACATGATCCAGCACAGAACATTTCAAACCCAACATTTGAGCAAACAACATGATAGGAGAATAGGAAGCACCAGTATCAAATAAGACATAAGCCAAAGAGTGGGAAATGAGAATCATGCCATCAACAATACCTCTGCAAGCGTGGTCATGAGCCCCATCTACCTCTACAACTGCATATGTTTGACCAGAAGCTTTGCCTTTTCCTTTGTTCCTTTTTCCTTGGCCAGGGTAACTGTTACTAGTTCTTGGACCAGTACAAGCATATCCATGTCCCCCTTGGTTCCCAGAGGTTTGTGCAATCTGGAAATTCTGATTATAACCCTAGTTGTAACCCCAATGTTGTGGCCTATACTGATGTTGATACTGAAAACCATAAGGCTGCTGATAAGGTGTGATGCCCAAGATTCTCACATGCATAATAAGCCAATAATAAATATGTTCATATTGCATGATAGACATTTCATAAAACTAGAGTCAATTTCATGGTAAATTACTTAAGCTGACTGTTAAATGCTTTCGATATGTATTATTGCACTAATATTTGTTGAAGTGCTCCTATGCAGTGTAAAGACTCAATAACCTCAAAAAGAGAGCTTGGTGTGCGAGAAGAACAAAGAGTACATTTGTGAATAGTAATACTATATGCACATGCATTAAAATCATACTTGTTGATAAGTTGGTCAAATAGTAGTTTTTCGGTAAAATGTATTTTCACGCTTTTCGGAGTTAAATTCACTGCGCGTTTAACACGTCAAATAGCTTTAATTAAATGTTTAGGACTCATTTATAGCATTTTATTTGTCGGCCCCAGGTAAGCACGAGATGGCAGTCACTATACTGAATTGGTGTTTAGTTGCACTAAGCTAGCTTAGATTCAGCTTAATCACGTAAGGTTAATTTTGTGCATTCTAATAATTAGGCATTGATAATTTATTTAAATTATTGATTAGAGTCTAATTGGCTTCTTTTTATGTTTAATGATTGGTTATGGGGCCAGGTTCTACCAAATTACAATAAGATTGGCCATATAGGATCATAAGTCAGAGTATGACTAGATTTCACTTTCTAAGCTAGGATTCACCAACTTTGGCTAGACTTGGGTGCATACGATTGTCCAGCAATGCGGTGACTATGCTAAGAGTGTTTTAGAGCTTGACACATGGAAATTAATGAGTGACACACCTAAAATACCCTTTAGAAATTAAGTAATGCCTTTCCTTAGCTATTAAGTATTGATTTTTGACCAAATCTGGTCATTTTCTTTCCCTTCCTCTCCAGCCACGACCTGAGCCACTCCAACACCCTCCTATACTTCTCTCAACTTCTCTTATCCATATCCAAGAGTTTCCAAGTGGTAGAACTCAATTTGGAGCTCTAGAAAGCAAGATAGATCCAAACTAGTCAAGGTAACTCAACTAGTTCTTCTTCCTAGGTTTTGTTTTGCTATTTCAATTCTCCACTTGATACTACTTAAATAATAATTCCTCTAGGTCCTATTGAGTCCTAGGATCAATTTCAAAGCCTTGGAAATCAGTTTTGTGGAAGTAGAAGGAAAGAGCTTCAACAAAACTTCAAACTAATCAAGGTGAGCTTTTTGTGGAATTTAGAATTAGTAACTTGTTTCTATTACTTTAGCTCTTTAATCAAAGCTTATATTTGATGAATAAAGATCCTAGAAAACTTTATTTATGGCTAGAAACAAAGAATTTAAGTGGAGGATTAAATTTACACCTAAAGCCCCAAAGTTGCTAGTTATAGATTTAAGTGTTTTCATGTGTAGTAGATTTCATTTTTGGTGTTTGTAATCTGATTTTCCAAGCTTAGAGTGTTTATTTCATGGATCCTAATATTTATTACACTCATTTTGTGGCTGGTTGTGATGATATAGAAGTGTGAAGGTAATACTAAGCTTTGTCTAAACCGAAAAGAATTCAAGTGCACCTAGGATGTTCTAAATGAACCTATTTGAGTTGTATGTGTGGGAATTGGATTGTAAAATATTATTACAGGTTTATAACCATGATTTTAATCATGTGGGGATTGCCTAAAATTAGGGGAGGTGCTGTCCAAATATTTTCAAGACCAAATGGTACCATTTAGAAGCAAATGCACTAGTTTTTATGAAAGTACGTGACATTTTGGTTTATTTTGAGATTAGGCTTCTTTATTTGGTGAATGTTGTGATTTTAGTCTTGTGCTTGTTTTCTTTAAGCAATTTACATTGTAGTAATCATCTTAGTAATAAAATTGACATCAGGTCTTCCACACATCTTGCCACCCAGAATACTGACCCTTTCCACTATCTTTTCTACTGGACACAAGGTAAGTAAAGATTTGTTTTAACTGCATCACAAGAACAGTAATAGATACAAGGTGTTTTCCTATATGCTTATGTGTATTATTTCAATTGTATATTATTTATATAGCTATTATTTTGTTCATAAAAGACATAAGCATGACATAATCATTTAAGCATGATTTTCAAAGAAGTGAAGTTTTTCACACATTGGATTTAAAGTAGTACCATTGTACTGATTTTACGAGATATGTTTTAAGTACAGTGTTTAGTCTGTCTGTGTTGGATAAGTATGGTTTGCACAGGCATCCTTCTCGCATAGGTGGGCACGGCTTACCGACTGCTGGGACTGAGCATTGTACTATGAGATTAGGTGCATTACTTAGTCGGTCTGCGTTGGGTAGGTATAGTTCATATTGGCCATGTGTTTCCTTTCCGCACAGGTGGGTACAGTCTACCGACTGCCGCGATTTTGTAATGTACTCAGGGGCCCTATAAAGAAATGTTTTCTAAGAGAAGTGCATCAAAATGAAAAGTTTAAGAAAGAAAGAGTACATTGGGAATTTCAATAAAGTTTATGCAAGAAACACATTCATGAGCATGAATAATCTTTACTTACTGAGCGTTAGCTTATTTAGTTTTTGTGACGCAGATGAGGAGATATATGATGTATAGAGTTGTTAATTGGTTAGCACGCTTTCTCGTCACCATAATCATACAGATGTAGACGAGCTTGACCTGTGGGCAATGTTTTCTTCGTAGTTTGATATTTTGTGTATTATAAATATAACTGCTGATGGAAAGATAAACTGATAAGAACTTTTTGATTGTATATTTTGTAAAAAGACTTTCAGCAAGTAATGCCTCGCAGTAGTTTTGTCTAAAAGTTTTGGAAAGTTCAAATTCGCTCACCTTTTTATAAAACTAAAGATATGGTTTAAGAAAGAGCAACACTTCCTAGTTTGGCTGTATACGACAATACGGTTGAGCTAGGGGGCGTTACATAAGGAGTGGAAGTGAATGCTTGAGATTGGGTCTGAGATTGTATTAGTTTCATCTGATTGCCCTGAAAAAAGAACTGAGGCACCCTGACTTCCCTGTGGTCCTCCTTGAGACAATGGAGATTTTTGTTAGCGATAAAGGCAAGCTTTCTTCTAGTGGCCCTGTTGTCTATAGTTGAAGAATCCATATGGTCCATAACAACCTTTCCCTGAAGAGCCACTACTGTTGCTATTTCCACGGTTCTGAGAATTCTACCACTGTCATTGTCGTTGATTCTTCTTGTTCATCTCTCTTCCATCGCCCTTGTTTCTTGCCCGATCCCTCATTGTTGACCGACCATCAAGAAAAGCCTCAACTTTTTGGGCCATAGCCACCAAGTCAACAAGGTTGCTAAAGGATTGAGTCACAATCTTTTCCAAGAAAGTTGACCTCAAAACCTCCATAAACTTAACAATCTAGAGGGTAAGATCTATTCCAGGTGCATGAGCATACTATGCCAACTCTAAAAACTATATATAGTACTCATTCACCATCATGTCACCCTGCTTGAGTCGTTCGTAGTATCTAATCATAGCAACTCGATGATTGGCATTGGCATAATGACTTCTAAACAATCCCTCAAAGGTACTCCAAGTCATATCGATCACATCCTGAAACATCTTGATAGTTTCCCGCCAATTAATAGCTCCTTTAATTAGCTTGAAAGTCGCAAAGGTTACTTGGAACTCTTCTGTTGTTCCAATAATAGTGAAAATCCTCTTGATATATCTAAGCCATCTCTCAGTCAAGGTGAGATCAGGTCTCCCATCAAATGATGGCGGATTAAGCTTGATGAAGTCATTGAAAAAGCTAGCCTGACGGGCCTCATATTGTGGTGGATAAGTTTCAGCCCTAGGCTCCTGCCTTGGAATTGTTCTTCTCAGAGGCATTACAGTTCTGTATTCATATGGCAAAGTGTCAGTGAGACAATGATGTAGTACTTTTGAAAGAGAAGTCATAATCTAGTCTAATGGTGTCAAATCTGAGATAATTAAACATCCAATCTGATACCAAATTTTTCTGTTATGACCCAAAACTCGGGCTAGCAGTAGAATGAAAATTTCACAAGTGGAAATTCAT
This sequence comes from Trema orientale, assembly GCA_002914845.1. NCBI lineage: Eukaryota > Viridiplantae > Streptophyta > Magnoliopsida > Rosales > Cannabaceae > Trema > Trema orientale. Next base: position 18,817 of record JXTC01000585.1, on the reverse strand, counting down.
AAGTTATTCTAGAAAAATATGGATACTTCAAATTTTCAGAAAAATGACAACTACTTTGAAAACGACATCTTCTATAAAAGTTTATAGAAATAATCCAAATTATAAATTCTCACAGTTTTATGATCACCATTAGACTGTTAATAATATTCATTAAAACATATCTATGCATCATCATCATTGTCACAAGTAGGCATAATAATTAATACAGACTAAATCCATAATATGAACCTGAAAGTTTTATTACAATTCCACAATAAGAGTTACTAAGTAGTTACCAACTACTAAACTAGTAACAGACTTCCTCTCCTAATCACTCTGCTCTGGAGTTGCCCAAGTCATACTGCATACCACCTGAGATGGAAAAAGATAAAGGGGTGAGCATTCATATACTCAGTAGGAATTCAACTACCCTTTTTGAATGAATGTAACTTTTCAAACTTGCATAGTTAGTACCTTTCCAAATCTATCTATAAATCAAGTTTACAAAATAATCGAAGTCCCCATTTCCCAAATTCCTCTCACTTTAGTCCCTCAAAATATTATAATTTAGCCCATGTTTTCAAAGAAATTTTGTAATTAAATCTCTCTATTATTAAATTGGTAAAATTTCCATTTTACCCTCTTAAGATCCGGATTTTTACATTCTCCCCTCCTTATAGGATTTTCATTCCGAAATTCAATTAGAAGTCAGGGTTTATATCATAATACAACTTCTAACTGAAAGTTAAACAAATAAGGGTACTTCTCGTATATCTCCGTCTTGAGTTACCAAGTAGCCTAATCTTCCTTGTGATGTTTCCAAAGCACCTTGACAAGTGAAATCTCTCTGTTGCGAAGCACCTTCAACTTTCTAGCCAATAAGCGAATATGCTGCTCTTCATAGGACATATCTTCTTGGATTAGTACATATATGTAATGAATAATATAAGATGGGTCTCGTGTGTACTTCTTCAATATCGACATATGGAATATATTATGCACATGGCCTAACTCTGCAGGTAGATTCAAGTGATACACCACTGGTCCAGTTCTCTCAGTGATCTCAAAGAAACCAATATACCTTGGAGCAAAATTACCTTTCACTCCAAATCTTGTAACACCATGCCTTGGAGTCATTTTCAAGAATACGGAATCACCATTTAAAAGTTTGAAACAATATACGAAGCTGTTAGTGAGATAATGATGCATGATTGTTACAAAATAACTTGAATCTAGTTTAATAGTCATACGTCTGAGCTATTAAACTCAAGTTCTGATACCAAAATTTCTGTCATGACCCAAAACCCAGGCCAGTGGCAGAAAGAGAATTTCACTAAGATGAAAAACTCCTTGATTTACTTTAAAAAGGTCTTAAAAGGTCCAGTTTTATAAAATGGTCTATTTAAATAAAATATTTAGAATTTTATCCCATGTACCTCTCCCACAGTTCGTATATACTACTAAACATAGATCGAATAATAGCTGAAAAACATAAATAAAATTTAAGTTCAAGTATCATTATCATCCACCACAAATATCAAAACCAAAATGGCATACATAAGTTCACAGACTTAATAGAAAGTAGTAATCCTGGTTCAATACTAATACAAAATCCAAACAATCCAAACACCATAACGACAAGCTTTTAGCATTACCAAGACAACGAATTACAGTCAAAGGTAGCCTCTTAATCCTCTTGATCACTAAGGTCGCATTGAATACAACTTGAGGAAGGAAGGTAGGAGGTGAGCATAAAATGCCCAATAGGAAAGTAGTTACCTCGATAGAAAAAATTTTGTGATGGAAAGTTTCTGCATGATTAGTTTAAATTCAAAACATACATATATAATAGTCCACAACCGGAAATCCATATGTATATGTATAAATAAAACAGTAAAGCAAAATCATCCAATTCATATGCACATGACACAAATCAACCCATACACATGTGCTCACATCCTCTCATCTGTGGAAACTCAGGATGGTGGTAGTAAGTGTACCTAACAGCCTGCCTGACACCTAAGTCTATACCCAGAGGGGACACCCATGTGTCGCCTACCAAACCTGGAGGGGCAACGAATTGCCTACGCCTGCTAAATGGGGAAGTAATAAGAAGAAACAAACCCTGCACAAGTTTATGGACTCTACACTGATGGTGGAGCACACAACACTACACTGTAAACCCACAATACTAACACGGTGCTCATGTATGATCATATGACACGTACAATTTAGAATTGAATTGTAAAAACAATCTTGCTCTAGTTTTTCAATAAAATAAGCATACTAAGTTTATAGAAAAACGGACAGCATAACGGCCTTTTTTTGATATACACAAAAATAACCTCACTCAGAAAAGTCGCAAAGTAATACAATATATATCATATAATCAAATTCTATCACAGATATTTAACTAGTTCAAAAATTAAATTTGTCATCATATGTTGTAGAAAATAAGTTTTATTCAAAAACGACATAAAATGGAGGTAGCCGAATACCTACCTCACTAGAATAGCAATATCACACTATTGGAACATCATGGTGTCATTGGATGATCGCTCGGAGGGTCGAGAACTAACTCCAAGCCCTTGATCGTTCCTTGGTAAAAACCTAACTTCTCAAGGAGCTTCAAATCCTCAAACAGACCTCTTCACTGAATTCCTAGCACCCAAAATAGTTAGGTTAGATATATAATTCGTCCAATTTGGGTCGAGCCGAAACTGCACCGGTGGCATGCAAAATGAGACAAATCTTAGCCGTCAGATTTCGTTTTTCATGCCGGTCACCAAATATAATTAATATATATATATATATCAATCTTTTCCATTTTCTGAGTATATTCCAAAAATAACATCAAAAACACAATCCAACGGTTAGATCAAAAAGTCAAACTCAAGCTCAAAACACTCAAAAATGGCAACTTTTAAACCGGGCAAAAAAGAGTCACGAAATAGATACATAACGATTTGTCTCGATGAAACGAACCCAACGAGTCCAAGAATGCGAGCTGAAACGGTCTGAAATGGCGCTAGAAAATCAAAACGTCTCACAGTGAAAAATGGCGTTTTCAGTGACGGGCAGCTCGGCGGCTTTGTGGGACCAGCGGTGCAGCTTCCTGTGGCACAACGAGGTCTCGCCGGTGGTCTGGCTGGCCAGACGACAGTTGGAGGAGGCTCGACGGTGGCTCGGTCTCCTTCGTCCGTGAGCGAGTGAGAGAGAGACGAGAGGGAGATCGAGAGGAAGATAGAGAGAGTGTGGGGGAAGAGAAAGGGAGGGCCGCGTGGCCCTAACTAAATGGGATTGTGCAAGTTTTAAAAATTGCACTATAATCCCCCATTTCCCAAATTCCTCTCACTTTTATCCCTCAAAATATTACAATTTAGCCCCTATTTCTAAAGAAATTTTGCAATTAAATCCCTCTATTATTAAATCTAGAAAATAGTAAAATTCCCAATTTACCCTCTTAAGATCCGAGTTTTTATAGTTGTTGCTCTTTTGTCCTAGCATATGGTCGATCCAATCGCTGTCGTCAGTTTCTAACCATTTATTTTCTGTAGTTGACTTCTAGTTGATAATATGGTCAGTTCATTTGGCCCCGTCAACTAGTCTCCTCTATTAATAATATTGAAATATTATATTATGATTATATTGTGTCATTCCTGCAACCGTCAACATAGCAATGGCACTATGGAAAGTGTCATTTTCTATATCGACCGCCCATCAGAAGTTCGACACGTAGATAGTATTATGATAATTCTTACACTTGTATATACTAAGCAAGTTATTTTTACAATCACCAACGTAGCAAAGGCAACATGGGAAGTATCGTTTTCTATGTCGACTACCTATTAGGACTTCAATACGTGACACATATTGTGGTGATGCTTTTTGTGTACACCATGTGATCTAACCTTAATCTATATTTTGTTTTAATTAATCACAACCCATTAATTAATCAGAGCATGAGGTTTTATCCCGAACAATTATTATATGAGATTCTTGGTCAAATACCTTTTTCCTAGATCGGATTTCTCTATAGCTTTAATTGGAAATTTTGATATTTATTACCTAATTAGTCACTTGGTGTTCTTTATTCATTTTCCCAAAATCATATTAGGAATTAGTTATTTTGAAGCATAGTTTAGAACGCGATTTTTTTAAGTAATATCACATGCATAATGATGTATTTGAAAAATTAGGGACACATTAATTATACCTAGAGCGAAGAGCATTTAATAGAGAAAGTGTATAAACGCATAGAATCAAAGTAAGTAACGTCACACCTACAATATAAGAAATTATCTGTATATGTGAATATACGGAATCTCTTGATTATATATACATATGTACTTGTCATTATGCTTTTCATGAGATATGAATACGTAGTGTATTTATATTGCCTGATGAGTACTGGTGGATAGGGTGTGGTGGGTCAGTGCCCAAATATGTGATATGGTTCCTTCGAAAACAATCTAGTCCCTTTGGGGACACTCTGGTCTTTTTGGAGACACTATGTGTGACATCCCCCGATCCCATACACGTACGTGAGGATATTCGTAAAATTATTTAGTGAGATCGGGAGAAGCCACGCGACTTGGAACTAACAAAATCGGGGAAAATTTAAACTTTTTATGCTTTCTGGGAGAAAAAGGAAAATTCTACTCACTCATAATTATACGTAGTCTGATGTATACATATATACATACTCACATAGTGGACCTCTCAGGAAAATATACATAATGTACACACTCAAAAATAGCTTATCAGGAAACCACAGCGTCAAAATGCTCATATACACAAGCCGCGGTCAGAAAGTCGGCGCTCCTCCTCTATCTCACATATCATCAGTACCTTCTGCAATGTAAGAATATTTATGAGTATAAAACTCAGTAAGTAACGTATGCAGATGCAGAGTGCACACGACGGAGGACAAATAATTATATGATTGGGATCCCTGTGTATATTGTATTGCCTGACAAGACCGTGAATCGCATACTGAGCCACTTAGATAGCATATAACATATCATGAGCAGTATGGAGGTCTCGAGTCCCAAATACATCTCAAACCCCTATGTGTACTACAGAGGTCCACCCCATACCGCCATCAGAGTGTTCCCGAAGGAACCATATTGTCCCCGAAAGGACCAGAGTGTTCCCGAAAGAACTAGAGTGTCCCCGAAGGAACCATATCACATATTTGGGCGCTGGCCCGCCACACCCTATTCACTAATACTCGTCAGGCAATATAAATACACTACGTGTTCATGTCTCATGCAAAATTGAATAACAGATACATATTTACAAATTCTATATCCACATATTTCACAGAAACATAGAATTCTTACATTGCAGGTGTGACGTTACTTACCTTGT
>JXTC01000585.1:0-12372 GCA_002914845.1 Trema orientale | reverse complement strand
AGTATTACTATTCATAATTGTATTCTTTATTCCCTTCACACACCAAGCTCTCTTCCTGAGGGTACTGAGCCTTTACACTACATGAGAGAACTTCGACAAACATTAGCACAATAATACAGATCATTTAACAATCAGAATGAGTAATTTCCCATGAGATTGATACTAATTGCGTGATATGAATATTATGCAATATGAGTATGTTTATTATTGGCTTATTATGCACGTGAGAATCTTGGGCTTCACACTATGGTTCCTTTGTGAACACTTTGATAGCAGTATGGGATGGACCTCTTGGGCTCGAGACGTACATATGATGGCTCACACTCTATTAAATGTTCTCTAAATAGCTCAGTATGTGATTTATGGTCTTATCAGGCAATACAATATATACAGGATCTCAACCATATAATTATATGTTATATGGACATTGTATCTGCATATGTTATTTACTAAGTTTTATACTCACACATATTTTTACATTGTATAGGGTACTACTAATATTTGAGATTGGAGGAATGCCTGCTTTCTGACCATGACTTGTGTATATAATAAGCATTTTAATACTGTGGTTTTCTGACAGAGAATTTTTGTACTTGTTTTTGAGTGTGTATATTATGTTTGTCTGTATGAGATATTCACAATATATGTATATATATACCTATACACGTTACAATACTATATGTATAATTATGAGTGGAACCTTTTTTTTTTCATTTCCAAAAAGTTTATAAAGTTGTAATTACCTACTATTTTATTAGTCAAAGCTGAGTAGCATCTCCTAATCTTATTAAACAAAGATATAAATATTCGATATGCACATATGTGAAATTGGGGGATGTGTGATATAAAATCCACATATTTTGGTGACTTTAAAATGACCTCCTATTAAGAGGATGTGATTCCTTAAGAGATTACTAAGCATTAAAGTAGTAACAAATATGAGGATATGTTGGGATACTCATTCCCACCCAAAAATTATCCCATATCAAACAGCCCCTAATAATTATCCAAAGATCTAAAACCTTCCAACACACACTTACTTGAGATCTCCAAGACTAGATACTTTTCATTAGTGAATTGCAGGTACAAGTTCAAGTCATGAAGTTGACTTATACTAATTAAATTAGCCTTAAGTCTCTCCACATGCATGACTTGAATTCATTGGGAAAAATAATATTTTTAATTTCTTTTTTATAGAAAATATCATTTTTTACAAATTAATGAGGTATTTGAGGTAATCAGTTAAATTATATGAAGTAACCAAACTAATTACCTCAAGTAACGTGATTAATTATCTCAAGTAACCTAATTGGTTATAGTAATTTTGAAAATTTTTAATTTTTTAAAGCAAAGTAGGATTTATCGAAATATTTCTGTGTAGTAGTATTTAACGTAATAAAGTTTTAAAAAATGATAGCTTTCTAAATAAATATGGAATTTCTCAAACAGTCGAAAACCGTGCTATTTACTGAAGGGCCCAATAGTATAAGGAAACGACGACTAAAACCAAGTCTCAAATAAAACCCTAGAAGAGACACTCCTCACTGTTTCCCCCCCAGCCGGACTCTCCGCTCTCAGCCGGACTCTCTCCATGTAACTCTCTTTGTCTGACTGTCTGTCTCTCTTTCTTCCTTTACCTGCATTAAAATATAAAGCTAAGTGTTGTTTTTGCTGTTGTAGAATTATATAAAGCCAAATGTTGCTAATTGTTCAAACGAATAAACGTAATTGAAGAACGACAAAAAAGTTGAAAAGTTTATTCACTTGTTATATCATTGATTCCATTTGCATTTCTTGCATTTTCTCCTGTTCCAAGCAGGTTTTTTTCACTTGTTGTTGTTTTTCCCCCTCCCCTTTAGGAGGTTGAAATTTTGATTAATTATATGTAAGGGATTCGAATCTGGATTGTTGCTTATTTTCTGATTGGTTGCCAAGAGATCAAGGTGAAAATTTGATGAAGTATAAATTGTGAGATTATAATAGTTTGATTGCATTTTCTTTGAAAATAGGTTGATTAACTTTTCTGTAATGAAAAAATATATTTACATATAGGCGTGTGTGTGTGTGTGTGTGTGTGTATGTATGTGAGTCATCTTAGGTTAAGCTAATGCTTTTTGGTGCCGATGATTTTGATTAGATATTTATATTGCTTAGATGAATTGGAGTTTTGTATTCGTATATTTTGAGCATCTTGCTCTGCTTTTGGTAGCTTTAAATATCTGAATATAGATACCAACTTAAACTTAAGAAAAAAACGTAGTAGCCGCTGAAAACTTAACAAAATGACTTAACTTTCGTTTTAAGAATAATATCGAACACTTTGCTTGCACTAATGAAGTCTATCCATCTACCATAAAACTTGGGATTTCAAAAAATAAATAAATAAATAAATAAATAAATTTGGCGGGTAAAATACCCTGCCCTGCTTAACTTCAGTGCGTTTGGTGCCCCACCCTGCACCATGCCTCGATTACTCAGGTGCCTTTTTTTTAATAGCTATTTGTGAAAAGAGAAATTCGAATTAAAGTGTCAAACACTTATAAATAGAAGATATTAGATTCTTTTAACAGGTAATTATTGTTTGCTTTTCTCTGGGTGTTGTTATTGTTTCCAATATGCATACTGATTCATCTTTTGCAGTTATTAGCTTATTTGAACTTGACTAGATGATCTGGTTCAGATTGGTTCTTGGTTGTCTTATTGTTGTTTTATGTTGGCATTTTAATTTTCGAATCAGCAAACCATGGAGGGCTCTTCTAATCAAAATGATGGCCTCAATAGTGCTTATTCAAACAAGGCTGGAGAAGGCGAGGTAGGTCGTTTCTATTATCTTTCTTGTGGGAACCGGTACCAGATTGTTGGATAATACCTTATAACTTGGTTTGCTTAAAACAAATGTGCTTGTGGACTCCAAGTACCCTAAATATCATTGTTTGTTATACATTGGTTTATATATTTATATATATTTATATTTATGTGATTGCTGGTTATTTTGAGTTTTGACTTTAAATTATTGTCTTACTGGAAGAAAAATGTCAAACAATGACATTAAGTTTTTACTTGAAATGCTCGTGTAAGTGGAAAGAGAATTAAATAGGGGAAAACGCGCTTTCTTGACGATTAAGTCTATATTTATATAACCTTAGCTATAGATGGAAAGAATAGGACAGCTGGCTTTAGCTTGCTATATATCGATATATATGTTATTATTTAATCTATGTGATCCATCAATAGCATACTCATTTCTAAGTTAGAGAAGCTTAAAAGTTTTGAAATTTTTGCTTGTATTCTCAACTTGTATCCTTTATTCTTTACACACATTGTTGCTCATTATTCTTTTTTTCCTAAATGTGTTAGATTGTATACCTTGATTATCGAGAACGTGGGATTCTCAGTCCAGTGACAGATCAAGGTCATACTAGTAAGTAAAATTTGACTTTTAAAAAAAGGTTTTTTCCAAATTATTTAATCGATGATCTGACTTCTTTTAAGTTTATAGGTATTTCTTTGGCCATGGCTGTCATTTCTTGTGTGGAGTCTATAATGAGACAATATCACAGAGTGAATGTAAAGCTTTCTGTGCAAGAATTGGTTAATTGTTGCACATATGATGGTACTGAGGGTATTTGCAGTGGCAATGATAGTAGCAGTGACTGTGATGGTGACGGTGATGGTATCTTTGATTGTGACGATGATGCAGTGTAGGTGGTGAACGTGAAGGTGAAGGCGGTGAAGATGAAGATGGCGAAGATGGAAATGGTTGTGGATTTCCATGGCATTGTCTTCTCTATATTTCTAAAAATGGTGTATGCCTTGAAGAAGACTGTCCATTCACTGGAGTAGTACCGAAAGTTTTTGCTGCACCATGCATTCCGGTTGTTTTTTTATTTTTTATCTTCCTTAAGTTTTATATTTTAATAAGTTTTATTTTTATTTTAATTACGAAATTTTAATTTTTTTCTTGTTTTTTTTCTTATAGGAGGGTGATAGATTATTTCCTTTGGAATATAAACCACCGCCTTATCGATTTGAAGAAAATAGTTTTAGAGTAGTAAACACTGAGGAAAAAATTATAGAAGCTCTTTTTGTATCTCCTCTCATCATAAATATTGTTGTAGTTCAAACTACATTTAAAAATTATGATGGTAAATGGGTAAGTTTTATTTCGTACTTATTATTATCATTACTAGGAAAGTAACATAGTTTATAAACTTTTTTGTAATTATTATTGCTGGACATATTATGCGCTAAAGGATCTAGTCAACACAAGGGAGCAAATCACACGGTAGTATTAGTTGGGTATGGAGAGGAGAACAGAGTAAAATTTTGGATCATCCAAAATAGCTGGGGAGTTGAGTGGGGTAGAAAAGGGTTCGGTAGAATTCTTCGTTGTGACAAGCTTAATAAGATAACAGCATTTGCTCCCTCATTTGTGCGGACCCTCCACTTTCCTTTGACTGACCCATGAAGATCATCTCTGTGGAAGTTTCTCTTTCAATCTTCTTTAGTGTGTTCTTTTTTACCTTCTCTTCTCTTCTCGTGCTCTTGTAATAATGAAGTTTAGTCTTTTAAGATTATGTTTGTGGGTGAAACCCTCAGTTTTTTATTTCTTGAAACTTAATATGGTTAGATTTAGCGAAAAAACCGAATGTAAATATGTTGAACCAATGGATTTTAAGCGAGATGATTTCCAAGTTAGAGGGGGATTCACTTGATCTCTTATTAGAGGATGTAAGAAAAATTTGTTAATTTGACCCTTCGTCCAAGTGGTATAATCTAACTGGTGGAATCTGGCGTACTTTGTGAACCAAACTTGTATGGTCAGGTGTTCGTGAAAATCTCTGAGGCGTCAATGGGTCTTTAGATAAGGCTTTTTATAATTAGATTTGTATTTTTTATTTCTAAAATAAAAATAAAAATGTGATTAATAGGATAAGTGACTCATTTATTACCTAAGTTATTTGAAGTCTCACTTTATGCCTTAACTTTTATTTATGCCATTTGGTTTTTCTATTTTTCTTGTAAATTATCTAATGCGTTACTTGTAGTCCATTTAACAGAATTTTATTAACAGAATGGGCACGTGCATCTCACATGCCTTTTATATTTTATCTTATTTGAAAGTGTCTCGTGCCCTTTCTCAAAAAAAAAAAAAAAAAAAAAAGGGAAGTGTCTCATGCCGTTTTTAGTGAGGGCTAATGAGGAAGGCCACAATCCAAAAGAGAAAATAAGCAGCTCCATTTACAACGAAATATTGAAAACAAAATATGCCCAACAAAAAAGGATGAAGCACGCAAAGAAACAACCATAGCTTCAGTCACCTTCTTAATGCGAAACTTCATTTTGATTCAAGGATAAAATTTCATATTACGCAGACAAATTCCAAATTGAAAACAAAAAAGAAAACAGAAAAAAGAAGAGGGTTAAATAGTGTTAAATCACTATAATCAAATTAGCGTTCCATTAAGAGTTACTACATTAGGGTTTGTTTGGATACAAATTTGTTTTGTGTATTTTATTTTTTAAAATGAAAAGAGTGGTTGAATCTTCTCAAGAATTTGTTTGGAAATATTTTCACCTTCCATTTCATTTAAAAAAACAAAAAATACAAACTAAAAGTATATTCAAACAAGCTCTAAACACATGCTCATTGCTCTATTCACTACCAAAAAAGGGTATAACTATTTTCTGTGTACAGTTCAACCAAACACCATTTACTAAATAAAAGACAAATAAAATAGCCATGAAACAATAACCCATTTTCTCTGCCTTTACTTTTAGGTTTCAGTCCATAATTCTCTTCTTCTTCAAGATCCACAAAGTGGGATCTTGCCACTAAAAAAAATCTATGGCCACCATTTCCTATGCTATACACAAACCTTAAATATAAGAAAACCCATCCCAAAATTATAGATTATATGTATTAATCTTAGACAAAAATTTGATACTTTTACCTTTTCCTTACAACACTTGAGAAATCTTCTCTTAAGTTTCAAATTCAACCAAGACATTTTCTAAACAACTGCTCGTCCATAATAACAATGTACAACTTCATTCTCAAGCAAGTTCCAAGCTCAAATTTTTTTTTCTTGATTGAATTATACTGGACTTGTTGCAGAGGACAGTAGGAAGAGCTTCCATTTTCAGACATGATTTCACATCCCGTGTTGTAGAGGACGAGAGTAAAGAGCTGATGATATTTTCTGGACTATGTTATTCTTCCTGGTTCTAGGGCACGGTAAGATTCAATGGAAAGAAGATGAAATCAAGGGCCAAAATTACCTGAGGGTAGGAAAGAAACAAGCCAGAAGGGGCATGAGATTGCTCAAAAGGACTAACGGAGAACATTTTTAATAATTCAATGACTAAAAGTTTAGGGATCAAAATGAGACTTTTTTAATAATTTAGGAATCAAAATGGTCAATTATCTACAAAATTAATGTTAGATTACTCAATTTCCCTTCTTTGTTTGGGCCTACGTACATACTAAGTAAACTAAAGGTTTAGGACACTATTACCTACTTTTAGAAAACTAGTGACCAAAATACGACCTATAGGCTATTGGTAAATTATAACTAGATTAGTTATTTGTTGCCACTAATCAAAGCAACTATTTAAAAATAAATAGTAGCTTATTATCATTTAGAAGGGGGAAAAAGGGTTAGCGCTTTATTTTAAAAAAGAAAAAATTGAATTTGAGCTTGGTATTTAGAGGGGAGGTTTAGTACATAATTACTGGTAACTTGTAACTAGATTTGTTATTAGTTACTAGTAATAAGTAACTAGTTGATGGATCTTTTAGTATTTGGAGGAGACTTTTAGTTCATAATTACTGTTAACTTATATCTACATTAATTATTAGTTACTAAGAACCAAAGTAACCATTTAAAAATAATTAGTAGCTTATTATCCCTGAAAAAGAGGGGAGAGGGGGGATTAGTGCTTCATTTAAAAAAAAAAAAGAAAATGAAAGGGAAAAATGATTAAAAAAAAAAAGGAAAAAGAGAAACAAAAAAGGGTAGCTAGTAACCATATTGCTAGAAACTAAATTTGTAACTAATTATTAGTAACCAAATTATCCATTTTTTTATTTTAAACAAAGTAGCTCATTATTCGGGAAAGACAAGAAAGAAAATGAAAAGTAACTAGTAACCAGTAATCAGTAACTAGTACTGATAACCAGTAACCAATAACCAGATTGTCTAAAAATCGGTAACTAAACGGGTAACTAGTAACCAAATTGGCTATTAGTAACTTAATCGATTACATGTAAGCAGTAACGAAATTGATAACTAGTAACTAGAAATTAGTATTGGTAATGAGAAATCTATAACCAATAATCAAATTGACAGTGGAAACCAGAAACTTGTAATCGAATTAGTAGTAATAACCAGAAACGTCTAATAACCAACTTTGCAGTGGTAACTATAAACTAATAACCAATATGATAACTAGTCTGGTTATCGATCTTGTTACCACTCTAGTAACCAGTAACCAAATTGGTAACTATTAATTAGATTAGTTATTGGTAATTGATAACCAAAATAATTAGCAACTAAATTGTTTAGTACTAACTAATCACTCATAATAATAAAAACCAGTAAACATTAATTAATCTAACATTAACATCAAAAAAATAGGTGAAATGGAAAAAAAAATTGAAAGAAAGGGAAAAAGAATTTGAATCTTTTCTTTTAAAGATGAAATGGAAAAAGAAATTTAAAAATAAAAAAGGAAATAATTTTAAAACGAAAACAAATAGAGAGGGAAGATTAGGATTGATAAGGAAAAAAAATAGAAATGGGTAAAAAATAAAATAAAAATGAAAAAAAAAATTAAAAATTAAAAAGAGGGAGGATTAGTGTTAAATGTTAACAAGGAAAAAAAAAACAGATTGGGTAAAAATATATTTAAAAATAAAAAATTAAACAAAAGGCCAAGTCCGCTAGACTGGGTATAGATCCTGTGAGTGGGGGGAAGGTATTAAATGATGCACAACCAATTAGACAGTAGAGTTTTCGCTACTAACCTATATAAACTTTTTAACACAAAGACTATTATTAAAAAATGGCTTTATTTACAATAGTGCCATTGCATTTTTTACTTTCATTTGTTTTCAAAATACCAATTCTATGGGTACGAAACTAGTTCAGTTTCCCTCGAAGAAAGAAAAAAAAATAGTTCTTTTCCCTTATACGGTATTTATTATAAGTATTTATGTAATACTTTTTATTTTCAAAGGTAAACATCAAGAAAACCAATTAAATTTCCTCTACGAGGGATTGACCCACAAACCCGTAGAAAAGAGAAATTGAGTTCTCTTTTTCAAAATGACATTTATAATTCAAAATAATGACTTTTCTAGTTGATTTTGGAGAGAGAGAAAATAGTCATTCTAAAACTGTCATTCTGCCATACTATGCTTTGTTACTGGTAGTCACAATTTTGTGACTGATTTTTTTTTTTAAACAGCTTATTTTGCATCGTTGCGAATATTGTGAGTATTTGAAGACATGGGCAGTGTCATAATTTTGTGACTGATGGTCATAAGTTTATGATGCCTTTTCTAGTTATGTTTTAAATTATTATGGCCCCGTTTGTTTCAACCATTCCATTCCATTGGAATGGAAAATCTATTTGAATGAGTTCTTGTTTCAACAACTTAGTTTTTTCATTCAAATAATCTTTTAGAATGTGTGTTTGTTTTAATAATTCAGTTTTTCCATTCAAATGGTCCATCAGAAAAATTAACTATTGGAATAGTTTTTTTGTGTCTTGAATGAGAATAGGGAGGGGGGTGAGAGGTATTTTTGAATGGTCCATTCCAATGCTCCTATTATAATTACAACACATTCCACTATTTTTTCCATTCAAATGTCTCCCATTCCAATTATAATACATTCCACAATTTCTATTCAAATACACACATTCAAATAGGCAAACCAAACGGGGCCTATATTTCTCACAATTTTGTTACTGGTGGTCATAATTTTGTAACTGGCAGTCACAATTTATTTTACATTATTACAAATATTATAAAATCGTGTTACTGTGATTTATACAACTAGTATTTACATGTTACCGTGATTTGTACAATCTTTACATGTTACTGTGTCACAAAATTTGTGCCACCCAGTCACAAAATTTGTGCCACCTTACAAAACGAAAATAAAGAAGGATATTGATCAATAATGGTTTAGTAACATTTGTCTAACACAAATCTAATTTTACAATGTCATTTTCTTTATTAGTAATTATATATGTGATACTTATAGTCGCACAATTCATTACCATCATAATTTTGTGCCATGTAACCCTGATTTATGATTGCTACTCAAAAAATTTGTGCCTATCTTACATAAGCAAAATAAACATTCACATTGGATAACAATAGTATCACATTTTCTAATACAAATCTAATTTTACAATAAAAACAATGTTATTGTATTTATTAATAGTCAAATATGTGTTACCTACAGTCATACAATTCTTGACAATCATAAAATTTGTGACAGCTCGGAAATTTACAACTTTTATATTAGTCTTCACATAAATTTATGATGATCCAACACACAAAGCTCTGCCATTGTCACAAATCAATCTACCACTACAATATACACAAAAATCAGTTCCAAAATCTATAGTAATCATAAATTCAGTCTAAAATAATTCCAAAAACACACAACATTACACTGTAAAATCCTTAATTTTCCATACCATATACTTGAAAGATTTAAAATTTTCAATCCCATTTCCCAACTCTGCAAAAATGAAAAAAAAAAACATATAATTAAAAGACAAAGTAGCCGGATAATAAAATCTAGTACAAAATCACAGAATTAACAAATACAACAAGATCAAAACAGACCCATAAGACCAAAATCAACAGTAAATAAAGAGAAACCCTAAATTTCACCAAAATTAGAAATATGATAGAGCATCAATTAAAATGTGATAGACAAGAGCAAGTAGGTGGTATTCAAACAATTTAAAGAAGACCCAAGTTCCACTACACCATCTAGAAAACTTATTGAAATCTTCTTATTTCTCTACAACAACATACTAGCGGCTGCACCAAGCAACAGCTAAAATTAAGACACATTAAAATCGATAATATTTTGGTTAAAAAATAGAAAATATACATGTCTATATATATATATTTATATATTCTTCAAGTAATTGTATAATATAGTTGCTAAATAAATAGACCAAGAAAAATCAAAACATATATAAAAAAATCGATTCACTTGACTTCTTTTTCTCGACAACTAAATGACATAACTATTAATAAACACTATTTTCTAATCACTTTCAAAAATCCCAAAACTCCACAAAAAAAAAAAAAAAAATTGGGAAATTTACCTGATTTCTCCACCACTACTAAAATTACTACCAACACTCCATTTCCAATCACCACCAGTCAACTCGAGCTCTACCTCACCACTAACCTCCCTTGCCTATGCGGCACACTCGAACCACTCGCCGGTCTAACATTAGAGTTACACAAACTCGAGCGGCCTTTATCTCTAGATGACTCAAAGAACTCGACGGTGAGGTCGTCAAAGCTGATCTCCGGAAACTTTGAGCCTCGAACAGTGTTCACGAAACTCCCTCTTAGAGTAGCTGGAGCCTCATTGAAGCCATCGGTCCCTAGTGCCAGAAGCCAGTGCAAGAATCAGCTGAGACTNAAAACATAAAGCAAAAAAAAATAGTCAAAAAAAAAAAAGAACACACCGTTTTGCTTGGAGCTGATGTTATATAGATCTCAATTGTCACGACCAGAAATCCAAGGTCATGACTTTTAGTAATTTTTTGCTGAAACAGTGGTAAATAGTGATTTTCCAAAATTCCAGAAAATCAAGTACTTAAAATTTTATATCCTGGTCCCTAAAGGTAATCAAATTTCATAATCAAGAAACTTTTCATTAGTATTAATTTTTCCAAGGAAATCCTTTCATTTAAAGTTTAGAGAAAATTCTAACTAATAAATTTAGGAACCTTGGTTATTTCATAAATTTTGGAATGAGTCTGTTTAAAACCTTAGGTTAAATATCCAAATAATTTACATAAAATCATTTGTATTTCTAAATACTCATTTTTAATAGTAAGATCATCCTCATACATCTACTTAGTAAATATACTAATATTGGCTAAATAAACTTGACATAGAAAGGAAGAAATGCTAGAGAATAAGAACCGACCAATGAAGATGTAAGGACGACATACATATACCGAACAGGCTTGATAAGTCACGGAGACAATTTCTCTAAAATAAATCAACACCTGAAAGTGAGAGTAAGTAAGGGGGATGAGCACATGAATGCTCAGTAAAGAATTGATTACAAGTTTTTATATATAAGAAAATATACTCATGTTGAAGGTCCTGCATGGTTATTATTCCATTCAAAACAGTTCACAAAACTCAAATGGAAATCATCGTCCAACGATTTAAACATTCCCAACTATTGTAAAACATCCATCAAAATCAGTACATATCTATTCAAGCCAACATATAACCATGTATGCAATCATGATGTCCAAAGTGTCCTAGTGGATCACTCGTAAGTCCGAGCCATCTAATGAGGCGCCGTAAGTCCGATCACCCTATGTGGACATCGTAAGTCCAACGGCCGCGTAAGTTTGTGAGTACATGCAAATGCTATATGAATGACAGAATAAGGATATGCACCATTTCCACAAAATCTCAAAACAACCATGCTGTATTATTTAATCAAATCACTTTTAGTCCTCAAAACTGAGTTCTCAAACCATTTTTGATTTTCTAAAATTTTCGGCATTATAACAGCCACTTTTGATCAAAACCCAAAAATCTAATTTTCTATAGAAAACAGTCCAAAACAGTATATATGACATGCCAACCAGTGTGACGTGCCTTCCATGCAGTTTATGTCTCAAATCAAGTCAAAAACAGATATAAACACAATTTTTATAAATTATTTCATGAAATTCTATATTTATTAAAAATATGTAAATTTATAAATTAAACTGATTTTAGATTCAAGTAATTGAATCCATATCTCAATCGAGTGTCAAGATAGCATTACGGCGCTACCGAAAGCGTTTGACATCGTTTGGCGGTCGTTTGGATGGTTGGGGGTCGTTTACGAACCCTCAATGGTTTGGTTTGAAAATCTGATTTTCCAACGGGACCTCGAATGAAGAAACGGATATCTCTACTGAATTCCTAGCATCCAAATTAGCTAAGTTAGGCATATAATTTGACTGATTCGAGCTCGGGCTGAACCCAGACCTACGGTGTGAAGCCCAAGATTCTCACATGCATATTAAGCCAATAATAAACATACTCATATTGCATAATATTCATATCACGCAATTAGTATCAATCTTATG
>JXTC01000584.1:113852-166863 GCA_002914845.1 Trema orientale | reverse complement strand
ATTTTATATATATATACATTTAAATTAATTAATCTAATTAATTAATTAATATATATATATATCAATATAAACTAGCAGATAACTATTTCACTTTCAGTCAGTTTCTCAATTTCTATTTATCTAATTATCTGATAATTAGATATTTTTAAATTCAAAATTTAAACAAATTAGGAAACTTATCTCTCCATAAATTTAAATTAATTAATTCAAAAATTAATTAATTAATTAATTAATAAAAATTATTAATTACATATAGATAAACTATTTATCTAGACAAAGTGTGTAGTAACAGAAATAATGTAATATCCAGTACAGTGTTTGTAAGAGGTGGCATTAGGGACCTATGGACTTGTAATTCAAGCTCCAATAAATTATGACAATTAATTAAACTCTTTAATTAATTTGTCTAATTTATTAATTCCAGTATTACTCCACTAAAAATCTGGAATTGCACTCTTGAAGTTACAGAATTAATTTACTCAGAAAACATCGAGCAGTCCATCGATTTAATCATTACATGTAGTTCAATCCTCCATAGACAATTCATAATTGGAGCTAGGTCAAGTTCCATTTACCTCTCCAATTACATCTTTATCCTTGTGTACCATTGATTCTCTAATGAACAATTAAATTATAAATCTATTATAAATTGAGTACTCAAACTGTTCAAGTCCTGAATCAATATACAAGGGAATCATCTTTCTAGCTTCCTAATGGAAGGAATGGATTCCATATCTGTAAGTTACATTCCCAGCTACTCATTTCATCATGCTCCCAATATACAAGTATTTCGATCTGTTTAAAAAACAAACCTTTAACAAGTATGTCAAAGAACATAATGTTATAAATAGGAGTCTATAACTACTCAGGATTAAGATTGATCTACATACGATCATCTAGTGACATTATTTGAACTCTCAACAGTTAACAGAATTTATGTGAGATTCAAATCATGTCTGGTCCAGTCCTATATAATCGAATTATATAAAGTACCTCCATTGTGATGTCAGCACATCAATAGTCCGGATAAGACTATTACATTCTCAATATTAATGGACTGTACTAATAATATTTAATTAAAGATCCCAAACTTTAATTAATTATTACGGACTATATTTAGTTTATTATCCGTAAATTTAATCCTCATGTATATAACACTTATATACTAAATTTATGGTCACATAAATAAACTAGGAATTTTCAGATATTTAAAGACATACCAATTATGTACAAATTCAAATAGAAAAATGTCATTTTATTAATTCAGCAAATATCCAAAATATACATACAAGCACCACCACCGCCATCTTTCTCGTCGCCGTCGACTCCCTAGAGCTCCGAAACTCGACGAAAACAACACCCAAAAGTCAACGTCTCTCCTCGGATCCGCCAAGATCCGGCCAATCCAGACTCCATCGCCACCAAAGGATGACGACCCACGTCCTAGCAATGACTTCCAACCGTTTCCCGGCGAGAATTAGCTCTGGTAAGCATTTTTCAGAATTTTGGTCGTTTTTCAAATTTGTAATATTGATATTCGTATGATAACTTTTCTAAAAGTGTGTATTTGACGTTTTAATGATTAAGATTGGTATGAATAGTTAATAGAAAAGCTAGGATGATGGATTTAGAGTTGGATCTGATTTTAGTGGCATTTTTCAAAGAAATATAATATTTTTTTAAATACTTACTGAAAAGTGATATTTTTGTAATTAGACTCGAAAAATTTGGAATAAATGTCCCAATTTGAGTTAGGGACACCGAAATAGATTTTTGAGGTCAAATTCAAGATTAGTGAACTTGAGATTGATATATAACACTTATATGTTTTAGCTAGACATACAAATAGAGGCATGAGAGGCTTGAGATTTGCCTCGTTTTATGTGCTGGGGGTCGAATTTCAGTCTGAACTCGAATTGGTCAAATTATATTTTTAATCTAGCTAGTTTGGTGGGGTGCCTATTGCGATTTAAAGCTCTGTTGGAAAACTGAACTTTCAAAACAAGCGATTAAGGGTTAAAAAACAACTCCTGACGATCACCAAATGATACCAAACACGTTCTATAGTAACAATCTTACTTATTCGTTCGAGATAGAGATTCGATTATTTGATTTTAAAATTGGTTTATTATGCATTTACATATTTCAAACGAATATGGAATTTTGTGGAATGATTTGAAAATATGTGTTTTATATATATTTTTGAACTTGATTTGTTATTAAACTGCCATGGAGATATCTTGTTTTGTACTGTTTTCTGTAGGAATTGGATTTTATGAGTTTCTACAAAATCCAAAATGATTGAGAATTTAGTTTTGATTACTAAATATTATTTGACTAAAGAATACTTTATGGTTATTTTATGATTTTGTGAAAAATGATGCATATCCTTATTCCTATCATTCATATGGCATTGTATGTATTCACACATTTACACGTCTGTCGGACTTACGGCATCCTATATCGGTTGCTCAGACTTACAGTTGCCTTTATAGATAGCTCGAACTTACAGGTGACCTAATTAGACACCTTGGACATCACATGATTGTATACATAGTTATATGTTAACTTCAATAGATATGTACTTGTTTTGAGATTGTGTTTTACAATATTTGGAATATATGAACCTTTGGATGATGATTTAACTGGATATAAACTGCTAACTATGCAGGACCTTCAAAGTGAGTATTTATATCTATTAACATGTAATCGATTCTCTATTAGGCTTTGGCTCACCCTTCTTTTTTCTTCTCAGGCAGCACTCAGTGTGATTTAGAAAGGGAGACTTAGAGTGAGGCACTGAAGGCTTACTAGGATTGTTTGTATTTTGATAAATTCCTAGGACTTGTGGATTATAGACTTAAGTAGGAATTTAGATTGGATTATGGCTATATAAGCTTAGGGCTGGTAATTTGTGTTATCGTGTCGTATTCAGGTTGACATGATAACACCCCAATCCAAATATGATACGATTAATAAACGTGTCAAAAGCCTAAATTAATACGATACTATTAATATACGTATAATACGACACGATGCATGTTACCCGTTTAATAAATATGTCATGTATTGTATTATGATTTATTTGATACGATTATTAATAATTGATACGATTACTCAAATTTAACATGATTTAGTACTAATTAATTCAATTAAATAAGTGTAAATATGTTTAGAATTAATCAAAATCACATTTAAAATATTAAAATATTAATAAATGTGTCATATTTGTGTCGTGTCGACATGACACGAAAACGACCCATTAAATTAAACGTGTTACAAAGGTCATTTCGGGTGAAGCGGGTTGACCCAAAACTCACCTGTTTATAATACGTGTTATACGTGTTAACTCGATAATAACACAAAAATTAAATGGATCACCCAAACCTGTTTATTTCGTATCGTCTTCGTGTGTCATGTAGAAAATTGCCAACCCTATGTAAGCTAATTTATGAGATTTGGATATGGTCTGTATAACCTATGTCTATGTGTTGATGCGAGATGGATGTCCGATGTGTGATTATGGATAATTATTCTTATTATTGTCTATGTGATGTCTTAAATTCTTAAACGACACCCAATTCCTCACATATAGTTTAAGAGCCAATGATAATATGATTGCATAATGTTCTTTCTAATATATTGGTGTCAATTCTGTACTGTACGATCATGAGTTCTCACGTCAATATATTTGCTATCCTTATTAACCCTTGTTTACTAAATAATTTTGCAGTGAAATACTTGAGGCAAGCTTTTTGGTACAAAATTAACGTGTTTCAAATTAATTATTCTCATATGATTATATGTCACATTGCATAGTTTGAAAATACTGGGGCTAAGTTGAAATTTCTATATTGCTTATTATTGTGACAATTATTAGTATCTAATTTTATATTAATTTTATAGGTGCCAAGTTTACTTATTAATCGTACAGTCTATATATGTTATTGATCTAATATATGTCTATTTTTTTTTTGGGTCACATATACTCATTTTTATTAAATATATAAATATTTATTGCATATGTAACACCCTCTATGCTAATAGTGATTAAAATTGTTATTTTTGTAAAAAAAATTTCCAAATAACAAAGCCGAGTAAAAGATGCAATTTTTTTTTTCTACAAATACCCCGTGTGTTCACAATACAAATATACAAAACAACTTCTAAATTCCAGATAACAAAATTTGAGCCACTATCAAAACATTTTCGTTCTTCCCACGGTCAGGCCATATGTACATTGCGCGCTGACTGATCCGCTCATCATTGGCTAACTTTGTTCTTTCCTTTACCTACAGCATAGAGTAACTATATAAGCATAATGCTTAGTAAGGCAGGACAGATTATACACCAAACACCAAAATAGGCAAACTATATAAAATTTAACATGACATTCATAGTGCACAATAAAGCTATAAAAACAAGCAAAATAAGTATGCCAACAATAACACACAGTAATGGGTCTTCAACTCTTTTTATTTTTCTTATCCAATATTGGGCGACTCATCATAAGCATCGCCAGTCTAGCTAACAGTGACTCATCACAAGCATCACTGGAGTTTACACGTAACAACTCATCATAAGCATTGTTACTTAATTCCATTAGTGACTCATCACAAGCATCACTAAAAGTGCACATAACGACTCATCACAAGCATCGTTACTTTAATTCCGTTAGTGACTCATCACAAATATCACTAAATGTGCACGTAACGACTCATCATAAGCATCATTACTTTAATTTCATTAGTGACTCATCACACGCATTACTAATGTGCACGTAACGACTCATCACAAGGATCGTTACTTTAATTCTATTAGTGACTCATTACAAGCATCACTAAATGTGCACGTAACGACTCATCATAAGCATCGTTACTTTAATTCCGTGAGTGACTCATCATAAGCATCACTAAATATGCACATAACAATTCACCACATACATCAATTGGTAAGTGCATATATATGCATTTGCATAAGTATTTTACTATGTGCTAACACAACATCTTAGTAACACAAAAAATCAACTTAGCGTGTATAACAAGCAAAGCACAACAAATATATTTCTAGCACAAACTTTTGCACAATTAGTTACTCAATGCTGTAGATAGATAATTGCACTTACCTGAAAATAGTGTACCTCAAGCGCTAATAAAATAGTTCACACCAAAGTCTCACGCACAACTATTCCTAGTGTAACACAATACAGTCATAAGATTAATTGGAGCTTTTTCTAAATTTCAAGTTCTCACTTAATTTAATATTAACACTATTATAATTAAATACCTAATTTATCTCAGCCTTAAGTACAAAATGCAACTTAGTTTCAGCCATTGCTCTCAAATATAGTGCTCAAGGTGTACTAGGAATTAAAATACAATCAAACTTCAGTGTAAAACACTTAAAACGATCATTTTCTAGATATAAAAATGTTTGGTCGATCAACCCTGGTCGACCAAAATAACCCTGGAAGTCAACTCCTGCTCAACGAGTTGATTTAGGCATTAAAAACAGATTTTGATCGACCACAATAAAATTTGGTCGACCAAAAACAGCTCCAGAGACGAGACTCTGTTTTACTGTCAGCGATGAAAACATATTTTAGAAAATCGGTAGAAAATTCAATTGTTAACCAAATTTTACAAATAAGGTCAATTTAGAAAGAACTAGATATTTACTATAACATATTAAAAGTTCAGCTCATTTGGATAAGTATAAAGGAATGAAATACTCAAAATTCGGAAACGGCTTAGTGAAAAACCAAAAATTCCAAATTTCGATTTTTTTTGCAAAAACTCCAAATCAAATTATCCAAACTGACCAAAAATGAATTTTACAAGTTTTATAACAAAATAAAGACTAAGAGAACCTTAGAACACCAACTCATAACAATTTCTACGAATACTCTTATGAATATCTACATGCAACCCAAGAATATGTTCTAAAACAAAGAACATTCAGCCAGTTTTTTTTTTTAAAAACTTGGAGAGAAAACGAACAAGTAATGACCTAGAAGCTTTAGCACCTAAAAACTCCAAGAATCTTTAAGTAATAGTAACACCAGAGCCTCTGAAATCTCTAATTTAGAACAAGCAACAAGATCACACTTTTGTGCTGGTGACAAACGAACAACAGAGAGAGAGAGAGAGGAACGTGTGAATGAGAGAATGAAAGGAAAATGAAGTAAAAGAAATGATATATCAATTAAACTTGTACTTTTAATGGACATTACTCTCTTAATGCAATAGCTCAAAGATGAGGTGTTGGAACAAAAAAAAACTGAACTCCCCAACAAAGACACGTACATGGTCTGAGTGTTTTGAGTGAAAAACTCTGACTTTGCAAGTTGGTCCTCACTACGAAATTTTCTATAACTATACCTTTGAAAATATTACAGTTTTGACCTATTAAATAAAAACGTTTCAAAACGTCTAAATTACTTTAGAGTTCATGACTTCTTAATAATTTACACATACTTCAAATTGCCCAACACTAAGCTCCAATTTAATCTTGTAACAATAAATTCACGGAATTAACCTCGTGAATTAAGTGCGTAAGATTTAAAAGTATATAATAATAATATTTATTGTATTACTCCTTCCAATACTATAGTTCACAAAATAAATACAATGTAGCTAATCAAAAAATTAGGAGATTACAATTCCCCACAAATTACAAAAAGTTTCGTCCTTGAAACTTAAAACAAATCCGGATAATTTTTACACATTTCTTCCTCTAATTCCCAAGTGGCTTCTTCTATAGCGTGATTCTGCCATAGAACCTTCACAAGAGGAATCATCTTATTCCGAAGTTCTTTCTCTTTTCTGTCAAAGATTTTTACTGGCACCTCTTTGTACGATAACTCTGGATCAACATCCAAAGACTCAAAGCTCAACACATGATAGGAATCAAACAAATACTTCCGCATCACTGACACATGGAACACATCGTGTATCCCAGATAAGGTTGGGGGAAGGGCTAGTCAGTAGGCCGTCTCACCAACTCGTTCAATTATTTCGAAAGGCCCAATATTCCTAGGGATTACTTTATCCTTCTTGCCAAATCTCACTACTCCCCACGTCGGTGCTAGCCTCAGAAACACCATATCCCTAACTTCAAATTCTAACGGTAGTCGTCGTTTATCAGTATACTTATTCTGTCAGTCAATCGAAGCCCTCAGTCTCCTCTTAATCTTTTCAATAGCTTCAGTCGCTTGGTCCACTAATTCTGAACCTAAATATCTTCTTTCACCAGCCTCATGCCAATGAATTGGTGATCGACATTTACGATCATATAACGCTTCATATGGGGACGTTTTGAGAGATCCTTGGTAACTGTTATTATAAGAAAACTCGACTAGTGGAAGATACTCATTCCATGATCTCGAAAAATCTATCACACAAGCCCTTAACATATTCTCTAGAGTTTGGATAGTTCGCTCACTTTGACTATCGGTTTGGGGATGTGCAGTTGTACTAAACTTTAACCGAGTCCCTAAACCTTTCTGTAAGCTTTTCCAAAATGCTGAGGTGAAACGTGCATCCCTATCAGATTGTGAAACGTGCATCCCTATCAGATATGATTGAAACAGGTATGCCATGTAGTCGAACAATTTCTTGTATATACAATCTTGCTAATTTATCCACTAAGTAAGTAGTCCGAATAGGCAGAAAATGGGCCATTTTAGTCATTCTGTCCACAATGACCCATATGGAATCATGTCCTTCCTTTGTTTTTGGTAAACCGAACACGAAATTTATAGTGATTTGTTCCCACTTCCACTCAGGAATCTCCAACGGTTGTAACAATCCTGCGGGTCTTTGGTGTTCAGCTTTAACTTGCTGACACGTTAAGCACTTTGCTAGATAATCCACAATGTCCTTTTTCATACCTGGCCACCAAAAATGATGTTTCAAATCTACATACATCTTTGTAGTTCCAGGATGCATCGAATATGGAGTGTTATTGGCTTCGCACAAGATTTGCTGCTGGATTTTAGAATCATCTGGCACATATATCCGCCCCTTAAACGTCAGTGCTCCATCATCTGACCTGTAAAAATTGGGGCATTTACCATTAATCACCTCATCTTTCAATTTATCAATTAAGGGATCTAATAATTGACTTCCCCTAATTGCCTCTAGAACGGTAGGTTGAATCCTTAGTGCTGAAAAACTTCCCATTATCAACTCCATCTCCAGACTACACGGATCTTTTTGTAAACTCACAAGGATTTTCTCCATAGTAATGGCATACGCCATAGACTTCTGACTTAAAGCATCAGCAACTTTATTAGCTTTTCCACGGTGGTAGTGAATTTCACAATCATAATCATTCACTAACTCCAACCACCTTCATTGTCACATGTTTAACTCCTTCTGTGTAAAGATGTACTTTAAACTTTTATAGTCAGTGTAAATATCACAATGTACACTATATAAGTAATGCCTCCAGATCTTCAATGCACACACTACAGCTGCTAACTCCAATTCATGGGTAGGATATATCTTTTCATAATCCTTCAGCTGTCTAGAAGCATATGCAATAACTTTTCCATGTTGCATTAATACTGCTCCTAAGCTTTGACCCGACGCATCACTGTAAATCACAAAGCTTTTAACTCCATCTGGGATGGCCAATATTGGAGCCGTCACAAGACATTCTTTCAACTCTTGAAAGCTTTTCTCGCAATCATTAGACCATACAAACTTCACATTCTTGCGAGTTAAAGCACTCATTGGAGAAGCAATCTTAGAAAAACTTTCCACAAATCGTCTATAATAACCTGCCAATCCTAAGAAGCTCCTTACTTCAGTTGCATTTGTTAGTTGTTTCCACTGACTTACAGCCTCTATTTTAGATGAGTGTACAGATATTCTATCTCTCGAAACAACATGTCTAAGAAAAGATACATTATCTAACCAAAACTCATATTTCGAGAATTTAGCATACAACTTCTTTTCTCTTAGTTTCTTCAGAGCTATCTTCAAATGTAGCTCGTGTTCTTCGACATTTTGTGAGTATACTAAAATATCATCGATGAATACAATCACAAACTTATCTAGATAATCCGCGAACACTCTATTCATTAAATTCATGAAAGCTGCTGGAGCATTAGTGAGTCCAAATGATATCACCAAGGACTCATAATGTCCATAGCGTGTACGAAATGCCGTTTTTGGTACATCACCCTCCCGCACTTTGAGTTGATGATATCCAGACCGCAAATCAATTTTAGAAAAGACTGTCGCACCCTTCAGTTGGTCGAATAGATCATCGATTCGGGGTAGAGGATACTTATTTTTAATTGTCACCTTGTTCAACTCACGGTAATCAATGCACATTCTCATTGATCCATCTTTCTTCTTCACAAACAATACTGGTGCTCCCCAAGATGAATAACTTGGCCGAATAAACTTCCTATCGAGTAATTCCTGCAATTGAATCTTCAACTCTTTAAGTTCAGCAGGCGCCATTTGGTACGGTGCTTTGAAAATCGGTGCTGTCCCGGGTAGAAGTTCAATTTCGAACTCAATTTCACGATCTAGCGGCAACTCTGGTAAATCTTCTGGAAATACATCCGTAAATGTACATACAACTCGCATGTCAGTTAATTGCACCTTTGTTTTCTTAGTGGTATCCATAATGTTAGCTAAGTATCCCACACACCCTTTTGCTAACATTCTTCTTACTTTTATAGCTGAAATCATTGGCGATCGACTTCCTCGTAATGTTCCTTTGAATTCAAACACTTCTCCTTCTGATGGTCGAAAAACAACGTTCTTCTTCTTACACACTATTGTGGCATTATTTCTGGATAGCCAATCCATTCCCAGTATAACATCATAATCAATCATCTCTAATACTAGGAGATCCACTGTTAACTCGTGACCAGTGATGTTAATAGGTACAGTTTTGAAGCAAAACCGTGATATTACAGTCTCACCCGAAGGTAAAGAGACTTCGCATGCATCAGATAACAATTCAGGCACATCATCAAGCTTCTTAATAAAAGATGCAGCAATAAAGGAATGTGATGCTCCAGAATCTACCAAAGCATAAGCTGAAGTGTTAGCGATAGAAATCTGACCTGCCACTATGTCAGACATTCCTGCTTCAGCTTCTCCCTGGGTCAATGTATACATCCTCGCATTTCCTTGCTTCTGCTCAGTCTTTTCTTGTTCAAGGCATTCACGAGCAATATGGCCAGGCTTTCCATAGTTGTAACAATTCCAGTATACCTCTCCACAGTTTCCAAGATGGCGTCGTCTACACTGATTGCAATAGGGCCACAACTCAAAATCCTTGCGAGCTTGTTTGTTAGGTCCAGACTGGTCAAATCTTCTCTGATTTCCAGGCCTATTTTCCCTATTATTATTGTTATTACCACTATTACTCTAGCGCTGCCCTCCTAGATAATTAGATCTCCCAGAAGCATTTGGCCCACGTTGAAATCTTCCTCCTCTATTTCCTCCATTATGCTAGTTTCCTCTAAATTGCAATCGACTAGAACCTTGCCCACTGAATCCTTGATTTTCTAAACGCCGAATATTTTTCCTTTCAGGTTTATGCCATGACTCTTGGCATATAGCATGCCCTACTGCATCAGCATATGATTCTGATTCTTCTTTTCCCGTGTCTACCAAAGCAGCTAAGCCAGGACGAAAACCCTTCAAGAATCTCCATATCTTACTTGCTTCTGTAGTTACCATGTCTGGTGCATACCGAGACAGTTGGTCAAACTTTTGCACGTACTCCAATACTGACATATTTCCTTGCTTCAGATTGGCAAACTCATTTACCTTATAGTCTACTACTGCCTTACTATAGTACTTGTTGTTGAACTCAACCAAAAATTCTGTCCAACTCATCCCCGCTACTGTTCGAGATCTCTTCATAGCATCCCATCAAATTCTAGCATCATTCCTTAGCATATATATACAGCACATGCTACTTTCTCTGTCTCCTCAATTTGGATAAATTCGAAGATCTTTTCCAGCGTGCTAATCTATTCTTCAGCTACAAAGGGATCAGTAGTTCCCTCAAAAATTGGCGGATTCTTCCTCATAAATCTTTCTGATGCTAGTTTCATTCTCCTAGGCTTACCAGGTACTGCAGCTAGTGGTTGTAATGGTGGTGGCTGCTGTTGTTGTTCTACAGCTGGTTATGGTTATCGCTCTACTTGCGGTGGTTCTGCCACAAGTGGTGGTGGCACTCCTTGATCAGCTGCAGGTGGTGGTTGTACTGGTTCTCCCTGTCTAGCAGGAATTCGCCACATAAGAGTTTCGAACATTTCATTCTGCCTGCGAGCATTCACTTCTTCTCTAACTCTGGCATCCTCTACTTGTTTCTGTAATGATTCAGCTTGCCGTTGAACCATTTGTCGTAGCTCAGCTACTTCTTTATTGGTTGCCATCACAGGCTGATTAACCTCAGCTTGGGAACCTTCTGCCTGAGCTTGACTCCTTGTTATAGTCCTACGAGGTGGCATCGTGTTCTATGTGTGGTTTTGTGTGTGTCTATTCCTATAGACGAGAATACATAATCAGAACTTGCCATGCAATATTTGAACAAAGACCCAAGTCAATATACTTCAATATATACAAGCGTTATGTACATTAAGAACAAGAGCATTACATATAACACCGAGCACTTGTTACATATAACAAAATTTAAGTGCTACCACTTCAACTATATACAAAAGGGTACACATCTACACAACTGGATTAATTCCCTTAGTATTCATGAGTTACTTCCATAACTAGTTTCACTTTCTCTTGAATCTCCCTCAAAATTTTCCTCTAGATCCTCTTCAGGATCTTCTTTTGAATCCTCGTCAACAAATAGTTCCTCCTCTGAAGCATCAGTATCATTAGCATTCAGTGTCTTAACCTGACCTTCCCACGTAGAAACAACAAATTTTGGCCTAAAAATTCTTTCAAGGGAAAACCTGAACTGATTCCATTTACGAAGTATTGGGTCTGCACCTCTCCTATCAAACCATTGAGAAGCTTCTCCTCTTAAGTATAAGCTAGCTATGTCTAACTTCAGAGAACTAGGTATAGCTGCCATTCTGAAAATTCTACTCATAAGACTAGTCCAATCAAACACATGCATTGATTGATTTCCATAAAACAAAGGAGGCTCATAGTTCCCCACTTGTTTCGCATAAACGGCAATCTCATCACGAGTGTAAGTCACATTATTGTTCACCTCTGGCTCAGACCTCTGAGAATCATCCATCCTTCCCTCAGTTAACATATCTATCATAAATTAACAAAATTTAAAACTTAAACTAGGGTCTTCACAAGACTAGCTAGATAAATATTTATACTTACAGTGAGCGGAAATCTTGTCGTCGTGTAATGTACATATAGTTTTGTCTACAGAACTGGCTCAACTCTGGCTCTGATACCATTTTGTAACACCCTCTATGTTAATAGTGATTAAAATTGTTATTTTTGTAAAAAAATTTCCAAATAACAAAGCCGAGTAAAATATGTTAATTTTTTTTTTACAAATACCTCGTGTGTTCACAATACAAATATACAAAACAACTTCCAAATTCTAGATAACAAAATTTGAGCCACTATCAAAATATTTTCGTTCTTCTTACGGTCAGACCACATGTACATTGCATGCTGACTGGTCCGCTCATCATTGGCTAACTTTGTTCTTTCCTTTACCTACAGTATAGAGCAACTATATAAGCATAACGCTTAGTAAGGCAGGATAGATTGTACACCAAATACCAAAATAGGTAAACTATAGAAAATTTAACATGATATTCACAGTGCACAACAAAGCTATAAAAACAAGCAAAACAAGTATGCCAACAATAACACACAGTAATGGGTCCTCAATTTTTTTTATTTTTCTTATCCAACATTAGGCGACTCATCATAGGCATCGCCAGTCTAGCTAATAGTGACTCATCACAAGCATCACTGGAGTTTACACGTAACAACTCATCATAAGCATTGTTACTTAATTCCATTAGTGACTCATCATAAGCATCACTAAAAGTGCACATAACGACTCATCACAAGCATCGTTACTTTAATTTCGTTAGTGACTCATCACAAGCATCACTAAATGTGCACGTAACGGTTCATCACAAGCATCGTTACTTTAATTTCATTAGTGACTCATCACACGTATTTCTAAATATGTACGTAACGACTTATCACTAGCATCGTTACTTTAATTCCATTAATGACTCATTATAAGCATCACTAAATATGCATGTAACGACTCATCACAAGCATCGTTATTTTAATTCCGTTAGTGACTCATCACAAGCATCACTAAATGTGCATATAACAATTCATCACATACATCAATTGGTAAGTACATATATATGAATTTGCATAAGTATTTTACTATGTGTTAATACAACATCTTAGCAACACAAAAAAATCAACTTAGCATGTATAACAAGCAAGTACAATAAATATATTTCCAGCACAAACTTTTGCACAATTAGTTACTCAATGTTGTAGATAGATAATTACACTTACCTGAAAATGGTGTACCTCAAGCACTAATAAAATAGTTCACACCAAAGCTCATGCACAACTGTTCCTACTGTAACACAATACAATCATAAGATTAATTGGAGATTTTTCCAAATTTCAAGTTCCTACTTAATTTAATATTAACACTATTATAATTGAATACCTAACTTATCTCAGCCTTAAGTCCAAAATGCAACTTAGTTTCAGCCATTACTCTCAAATATAGTGCTCAAGGTGTACTAGGAGTTAAAATACAATCAAACTTCAGTGTAAAACACTTAAAATGATCATTTTCTAGATCTGAAAAAGTTTGGTCGACCAGATTAACCCTGGAAGTCAACTCCTTCTCAACGAGTTGATTTAGGCATTAAAAACAGATTTTGGTTGACCACAATAAAATCTGGTCGACTAAAAACAGTTCCGGAGATGAGACTCTGTTTAGCTGTCAGCGACGAAAACACATTTTAGAAACTTCGTAGAAAATTCAATTGTTAACCAAATTTTACAAATAAGGTCAATTTAGAAAGAACTAGATGTCTCCTACAACATACTAAAATTTTAGCGAATTTAGATAAGTATAAAGGAATGAAATATGCAAAATACGGAAACTGCTAAGTGAAAAACCAAAAATTCTAGATTTCGATTTTTTTTGCAAAAGCTCCAAATTAAATTATCCAAACTGACCAAAAATGAATTTTACAAGTTTTATAACAAAATAAAGACTAAGAGAGCCTTAGAACACCAACTCATAACAATTTCTATGAATACTCATATGAATATCTACATGCAACCCAAGAACATGTTCTAAAACAAAGATCATTTAGCCAGTTTTTTTTTTTTTTTTTTAAACTTGGAGAGAAAACGAACAAGTAATTACCTAGAAGCTTTAGCACCTAAAAACTCCAAGAATCTTCAAGTAATAGTAACACCAGAGCCTCTGAAATCTCTATTTTAGAACAAGCAACAAGATCACACTTTTGTGCTGGTGACAAATGAATAACAGAGAGAAAGAGAGAGAGGAATGTGTGAATGATATAATGAAAGGAAAATGAAGTAAAAGAAATGATATATCAATTAAACTTATACTTTTAATGGACATTACTCTCTTAATGCAACAGCTCAAAGGTGAGGTGCTGGAACAACATAAACTGAACTCCCCAACAAAGACACGTATATGGTCTGAGTGTTTTGAGAGAAAAACTCTGACTTTGCAAGTTGGTCCTCGCTACGAAATTTTTTACAAATATACCTTTGAAAATATTGCAGTTTTGACCCATTAAATAAAAATATTTCAAAACATCTAAATTACTTAAGAGTTCATGACTTCTCAATAATTTACACATACTTCAAATTGCCCAAAACTAAGCTCCAATTTAATCTATGTAATAATAAATTCACGGAATTAACCTCGTGAATTAAGTGCGTAAGATTTAAAAATATATAATAATAATATTTATTATATTACTCCTTCCAACACTATAGTTCACAAAATAAACTCAATGTAGCTAATCACAAAATTAAGAGATTACAGTATACAAATCTAACTTAGGTAGTATTATATTATTGTTATTATTATCCTTATCACTATTATTTTCGTAGTTTGTGTTAAGTGAGTAACCGACATGTTAATATTGGCAATTACCTTTTTATAACATAAATCTATACATTGCTTTATTTGGCATACTCCCACTACCGCTAGATACTCTCTTGCTTCATTAGTTCTCTTTGTTTCCCTTCTAAATTCCACATACCATTTTACCAAAGTAGAAATACATCTAGTTAAGGTATATATCGTAAAGTGACTTTCTTTTTGTTATTACAACTTCAGTAGATGTTTTGTTATATTTTTGCAATACGTGTGTGTTAATTTTCTTTGTTTAGAATTTGTATTTGAACTTTTGCAAGCTCCTTGTATACATGTGCTTGATTGTAGTTTTATTTACTAATTAGGATGATTTGTGAGACTTGAATTTTCTAGTTGTACGTATATGAACTAATAAATATATGTGTGCTGAAAACATAAATAAATAGTGAGTCATGTAAATATAGGAATAAGTCTAGAAGAACTCTTGTTATATTGATGTCATTTTTGGATTCAATTATATTGTGTATTTATGCCTGAAGCCGAAAACTTATTAAATTTAATCGTATTTACAAGGTCAACTATATATATGTATACATCTTAATTATGGAAATTAATTCCATTTATGTCTTATATGCGAATGTTATGTACCTGTCAATGCTCACCTTTTTGCTAGTAATCATGATGCTCATAATGTGTTCAAAGAGATAGTATTAATTAGTCAGTCAATATATTTAGTTTTCCTAAAAACATTATACTTGGACAAGCTTTGCCTAGTTTCTAATTATTTGTTATATAACTATAATAAGTTTATTTGAAAATCCTTAAGTTTTACTAATTCTTATGATTGCAAAATTGGGTTAAAAGATAAATTTGTTTATTGTTTTCTTTTCTGTGACTGGAACCATATGAGACAAAAGTGTTTCTTTGAGCTAATCTAAAATAAGCCCTTCCTTTAGTATCACAAGCATATTAATTTTATCAATTTAATTATTAGGTAAATATGTATGAACCTTAAGTTTAGAAAATCTACTTTTAATGCTTAATTGTTTGGTGGTTGAATTGTTTTTATCTGTAAATTTATAACGGCTTAGTTATATTTTACTTAAGTCACGTATAATTGAGCGTTTTCCTGAATTTTTCTCTCATTTTTCTCACTTTCTCTCAACCGAAACTCTCTCTTTCTCACCCTAATATCATTCCCACTCACTCTCACCCAATTTTCTCTCTAAATCTTTCAATTTTCTCCCAACCAGAGTTGATTTCATCGTTTTTCTACTCTTAATCTTTGGGTTTGACATTTTTTTTGCATCTAAATAAGTTTTCTCATTCTCTCAAACCCTAGAATCCAAAATTCCTTGTGTTTGTATTTTCTATTTGTTATCTTTTGATCCTATGGCTCCAAGAAGAGAAAATCTAAGGCGTAAGGGCAAAGAAATTCGTCTTAAGGAGTCTGAACAACACGTTAAGGCAAGGTTAGACATTCCTCTCTTAGAATCTCCTGCTATTATATCTAGATATAAGGAATTATTTTCTAAGAAGAGTATCATTTAGGGTAGAACGTTCGATTTTAGAGACCTAGCCCGTGTCAAGTTTTCTGACTACATTGAAAACATGGGATAGACTAAATTCTACTCAATTAGAGAGACAAGGTCTCCTAGGTTGGTAAGAGTTTTTTATGCCAGTGCTAATATCTCTAGGGGGTCAACATGCAATTTATGGTTCCCTTTGCTGGTGTTTACTGGAATAAATTCTCGGAAAATATTTTCATATAATCATTTTCAAGAACACCATAGTTTCGTAACATCAGAAATGCAGCGGAATTGGTCATTTAAAATTTTTCTATTTACAAAACCTTTCAGATCGTGATCTAACATAAATTAACTCTTGATTATAAGAACAATACCCGGATTCGCTCCACAACCTTTTCGTCTTTCCGTCTATTCTCGAAAGCCGTTTGATTGATCCGGTGGGTGGTCACCTTCTTAATTCCCAACAAAAAGATCCGCAGATGAACAAGAAGACAATCACATCGAACTGATTTCTCTGAGATGGCTAAAACACCAAGGACATTGAATCCCCTAGTATGGCTGATTTTTCTCTGCTCTTCCTCTCTCTAGTTTTCGTGTGACACTCTCTTCTCAATGGGGTGTTTCACATGTAACACTTAGTTGTCCAGTTAGAGAACTTTTCTCTTAACTATATAGAGAGATTATTAAACCCTAATGGGCTTATTGAGCTTGTTGGGCTCAACTGATTATCAAATAACTATTGGGCTTTAATTTGAACTAGACAGGAGACCAGATAGGTCTATAAAGCTCAAACTCCAATGGACCATATACCTACTATCATAATTAACTCTTAATTATGATTGGGCCTTGTCCATTAATATTGGGGCACACCACTATAAGCCCAACATTGAACTCTTGGACTACATGTCATTTTTATTTTCTGTGAAGCTTATTAACAATTAATTAGCTTGATCCATTTAGTATATACCATACCTATAGACATACCCCCTATGCAATATCATACTAATAGGGTGAAATTACCGTATTACCTCTCTAGTACATATTTACCTTTGAGTTGCTATTTTTCATCTAATGAATAATAATTGACTACGGTGTTTGTATCTGCTTATACCAATACAGTCAAATTCACACAGTGAATACCGGGACCCTGGTTTATATTATCCAAGTACTTAAAAAAACTCAAAGTAACATCATATACATGGTATCCATCATAAAAATGTTCTACATATTTCATATACCTTATTTTCTAAGATACCGGAGTCCGAACCATAAATCAGA
Organism: Trema orientale; assembly: GCA_002914845.1. NCBI lineage: Eukaryota > Viridiplantae > Streptophyta > Magnoliopsida > Rosales > Cannabaceae > Trema > Trema orientale. Next base: position 148,954 of record JXTC01000584.1, on the reverse strand, counting down.
ACTAGTCCTTTAGTAACTCAAAAAGACAAAGTACATGAAAGTAAGTTCGTTAATCACTAGGATTAAGATCTTCTACAATAGTGCTAGATTAGTAAAATTAGAAATTTGAGTTATGGCACTTAACTTCAAATTCTAATTTACTAGGTCCTATTCGATGCTGTTACAACTTTCTTATAACACACTAGTGTTTCTCTTTGAAGACTCACTTTGATACTTAAAAACTTCATTAATTAAATAGATAACATTACATTCTATGGCATAGTAAAGTATTCTATCTTTAATATACAGAATACGAATAATTTAATTTAGACATAATAAAATAAAGAATATAATATCTCCCAAATACGAACTCATCATATGAATAATTCTTTATTACTCATTATATGTCTCGGAATCTTTTAGATGTTTGCATAAGATAAACATACACATCACATGTATATAAATGGGGCATAAATGAAATAAAATTCATAACATAAAATTTATTAGTAACAAATAGATAACAAATAATCTGATAATAAATTGTTTATAATGTGAAAATAATAAACTGCTTTATAGGAAATTATTCTAACACCCTTAAGAGAATAGATTTTGAAGTTACAAACAACTCCTTGCTGATATCCTGAATTTACCTTTGGGTGGCTATAAATTTCCCATTACCAACACTTGGCCTATGATTGAGGATTTTAACCCTTAACATGCCTTACTCCAAGTCTACTCCCCTGACAGTTTCTAACCCAAGCCTCGTGTCACTGACCTTACTCTAGAATCTAGAATGCTCTTTCAGTTTATGTCTCAGAACATGATTCCTAGAGCTGATCATAGGGATGTACCCACTTTCTGTGATATCTGTTTTGTTTATTCCATTCTTGTTAGAAGAAAGTTGGACTTTCCCTTTTTTATCCTTCATAAGATGATTAATGCTATAGAGAATAGGAGATCCTCTTTTCCCTATGGCTTCCTACTCACTCGCATCTTCCAACATTTCAACATTCCAATCATTGATGAGGCCGAACGTAAATAATGGACAATAGATGTTGAGATCAACAAAATAGACATTCAATCTTATGGGTTTCAGTTTATCAATAATGAATGGGTAGCCAAAACCAAGCAAGTATATGAACAAGGGACGGGCGCTTAGTAGGAAGCTTGTGGTAGTGGTGCTGAAGCTGCTACTGGCACTGCTGAAGGCGCTCATGAGGGCATTCATGCTGAGGAGGCTCCCACATAATAATTTGACTACACTGAAGCCTTCAACAGCTTGTCAGAGCACCTCAACACCATCCAGCTGGACATCCAGCATCTACGTGACACCGAACTTGAGCATTTCCAGATTCTATCAGCTGATGTCAACTCAGTCCGACAACATCAAGAATGACAGTTCCAGACTATTCGAGATCAACAGGACGAGATGATGCGGATGATGCAGTCTTTCTTTGGGTATTTTCCTCCTCCTTAGATCTTTATGTTTTGTGCTTCATGCTTTTTCACTTTGGTCTTTTATTTTGGTTGTTTCATATATGAACTCCTTGTTTGCTTGACATTAGATATTATATTTGCTTTACTCTTTCTTCTTGTGGATCTCTTTATGATGATATCAAAAAGGGGAGAAGAATGTGTGTGATGTGATTTAAATCTTCTCAATTGGTATTAATTTAGTTTTTATACTTTCTTCACACAATTGATATGAAGAGAAAGTTCAAGATTATAAGACTTAGACTAGCAAAAGTTATATACTTAGTTCTTACATTTGAATATTTGTCTACATATAATATGATCTTAATGGTTCAAATTTTTTATAAAATTAGAATTTTTAAAAGCAAAACCGCTAAATTTGTTTATCTCAAATTAAAATATGAAATTTATTTTACATGAGCTTTTAAATTGATTTATGAATTTCTGTAGTTCCTATATTACATATTAAATCAATTTATAAAGTCACATTTTGAAAATAATTGAAAAAGACTTAAAATAAAATTCAAAAACTGCTCTTAGGCAAAATCGACGGACCAGCCCACAGAATCGGCAGACCGATTCCCTTGTTTTATTTTTTAACAGTTTTTCAAATTCGACCGTTACAACTGTACTTTCAACGCCTAGTATTTTCGGTCTACCGAAAATGACAGATTATCTGTCAAACGGTCTAAAATGGCTAGTCTTCATTCTAGTCTATATATAGAAGCTTTTCTAACACTTGAAACAACTTTTGAAAATTCCTACATTACTTTAAACATACTTTCAAGTTGTTCAAATCAGCTTTTGTGAATCAAACTTTCAAATCTACTTTTTCACAAAAATCAATTGAGCCAAACTAGATCATATCTTGTGTTCCCATTTATTCTAGGCCTACCTTGTATCAATTTTTATATTAGAGAGATCCTAGTTGAGTGTTTCAACAAAACAAAAACTAAATTGTATTTGTGAGGTGAGGTTGACACCGGATTCGTAAACAACCCAGTTTAGGTGAGATTGGCACCGGAGTCTAAACAATCCGACTTAGGAGTGTGATAGAACCAGACTCAATCCTATTGTAAAGGCATAAGTGTGCCTAAGGAGAAAGCACTCGTTGTGTAAAAGGGACGGTTAAGCCCATTCTCTTGATCCGATAGTGAAAAGCTCGAAGCAGGTTGCCAAAAGTCGGGGATGTAGACAAACCGTTATGTTTGTTGAACCTTGTAAAAATACGTTTGTATTTCTCTATCCCTATCCTTTTAATTTATTTATCCTAAGCTTGTGTATATAATTTAGCTATTTTTACTTGTTATTGCTTTTACTTGTTTGTCAAGAAAAGTTTACAAAAGTTTTTAAAATCCAATCTTGCGCTAATAGAGCACGCACGCTGAATCGACGAGACTCAGCGACATATGGCTGAGAAGGATGCAGAGAACTAGTGCTAACTTGAGGAAACCCAGTGGCAACTCAACGAGCAAAACCAGATACTTCAAACGTTGATCACAAAGCTCAGAATCGAGAAGCCAACACCTCCGCCTTCATAAAAGTAGACGTTTTTTATGTTTTATTCTGTATTGTAACTTTGGATACCATTTGTATATCTTTTTAATTAATAAAATTTCTATTACTAATTTTTCTCTTCTTAATTTTTAATATATTAATAAAAAAATAAACTATTTAATTAAACTAATAAAATAATTATTTTTTTAAAAAATGACACTTTTGCCGATGCATTTATGCCTTTTTTAAAAAAAATTTGGAAAAATATTTGTTGACGTGTTTACGCGTCGACAAAGGTCTTTTTCTATTTTTTAAAAGTTTCAGATAATACCTTTGCTGATGCATTTTTATGTTAAAAAAAGGTATTTTTCATATATTTTTTAAAATTCATTAGAAAACAATTTCCGATGCATTTATGCATCGGTGAAGGCAAAAGTTTTACTTTCACCGAGCATGCTTTGTTGTCGGTGAATAGTAAAAAATAATCAAATTTTGGTAACAAACACTTTCGCCGACAGAAAAGTTTCTTTGTTGCCAACATCACGTCAGTAATAATTTAAATTCCGTCGGCAAAAAGGCTTTTGCCAACGCATTTCTATTTTCGTCAAAAAGTGACTTTCAGCTACGGTCTTCAGCTGACAATAGCCACCGATGAATAAATGCGTCAGTAAATGTCAAATGAGTTTTGTTGATGCGTTTTTGCGTTGGAAAAAACCTTGTTCTTTATAGTGTATAATACTACTCACAACAGAAACCACACTTAAAATGACTTCACAAAATTTGAGTCTAACCTCTAACCCGTTTCTGCTCTCAGAAATTTAGTAGTATAATGTCTATATTTTGGACAATCCCAAAATATAAACTTGTATAGAAATCATTTATAAGCATTCCAAAATAATTTATAATCAATTCAAATCCATCAAGTAGTTCATAAGATCATCCAAAGCAATATAATTCATATTTTTCCAAATATATCAACATAATTGGATACAAAAACTAAATAATCCCATACCCCACCAAGATAACGATACAGTGCTCAGGAGTGCTGTGGTGTCATTTGGCAATTGTTCGGAGGGCCAAGGAGCACTTTTGAACCCTCGATCACTTACTTTAAATGGTCATTTTTCTAATAGAGCCTCGTATGATAATTCTGATCTCATGGTTGCATTTCTACCGCCGAAAATAGATAAGAAAGCTATGTAGGTCATCACCTAATTTGGTGTTCAGTCAAAACTTGACCCGTATCACAAAAATGAGGTGAAATTGAAGCTGTCCGATTTCAATTTTCGTACCCGACTACAACTATAGGCAATATATATATCATTCTTCATATTTTCATGAGTACAATCTAAATATGAAAATAATTTAATGATCCAATGGTCGAACTAAAAATTCATTGTTCAAAACTTAAACCCTAAAATAACTCAATATACCCAAATTTAAACGAAGCAAAATTGAGAGTCAAGACCCATACCAAATGATTCCTCTCATCGAATGAGACCGGTCTCAAGGTCTGAGGTAGGTAGGATCTTTGCCAGCAGCCAAAACTCCTCCGCAGCTATTTTTCATCCTCATCTGTGATAGAAAGCTCCGACAGTTTAATGTACGATGCTACTGCGGCGAGATTTGAGCCAGAAGGCCTTCGATCGGAGGGAGTCTGGTTGCCTTTAATGGCATTAGGGGAAAAGGGAGAGAAGACGAGTGGTAGAGAGAAAAGAAGAAAGAGAAGAAGTGAGTGGGCCACATGGCCTACCCTAATGGGTAGTGTAATTTTTCAAGAGTACACTTTAGAGTTCCCTCTTTCAATTTTCTTTCAATTAAGTCTCTAAAACATTGCACTTTCCTAATTTTTTAAATTTCTCTCGCTTATGTTCCAAATTAAAATTTTTAATTTTCTCATTATTTCAATCCAAAATTTCGTCAAAAGTCTATTTTACCCCTTAGAAAGAAAAACAAAAAAATTAATAATACATGTAAATAATTTTAACGTGCCAATGAATATTCATTATATCACAAACCTAAGGGACAAGTATACATACTTTTATAAGCCAACAAAAATGAAACATTGAATTGATGGTAACACAAACAAAAAAAAAAAAAATCAACATCCCCAAATCCAATATTTAGAAATTCTCACAACCAAACCAATGTAGAGCTATATTATATGTTTTAAAATAAACAATTTATGTAACACAAAAGCTGCATCTTCTAATAAAACGAATATAAGATCCCTCTTCAATTATATTGACTCTCCATCATGAGAAGGCTTTGATTAATTTTCAGGATTTGTTTTTTTCCTCCTATATTCCTCGGTCTCCTTCTCGTAAAGTTTATTGGGTAATTGAAGCCGATGCTGCTTCAGATGCCTTCTCTAGCTGAGTCTTCTCCTCTTTTTCGGCTTTAATTGGTTCTTTCTCTTCTTTTTGTTCTGGTGAAACTTCTGGTGTTTTCACAATCTCAGCATTTTCATCCTTTTTCTGTCCATATTTATAGGAGAGAGATTATAGTAAGTTAAAAAATTTATAGGCACAATAAATAAGAGGAAATAAAGATAATAAATATTTTGACTGACGATAAGGGAAAAAATCATGGAAATTAATTTTCTTTCTACTTTTATCTTGATTAAAAATATCTCGTAAGAAAATCTTTTGAAGGAGACAAAATATGTCGTTTTGGAAATATTTTATTAAACGTGTAACTAAATAAATATTTTGCACCTTTAGAAATAATATTGATTGAAAGATATCCGAAAAACTCTTTTCAAGGAAGACAAAATATGTCGTTTCGGAAACATTTTATTATCAAACATTTTTTTATTCGTAAAGATACAATATTAAAAAAGTACAAAATAGTTGAATTCGTAAAGATTTTTGGCATCAAATTCAAGATCATGTGGCACAATCCGACCTCAGGTTGAGAGATCATATTAGGGTTTTCTTACGAAAAATAAAAATTCCTATTACATAATCTAAAAATTTAAAAAAAAAAAAAATCATCCACAATAGCGTAAAGGAATAGTAATCCTTGATGAACTATATTAACTAAATCTTCAATCGTTAGATAAAAAATATACATCATAAAGACCTCCGTGCATGATGTAACGATTCTTAAATATATGTGTAAGCAAAAATCAATTTAGAAGTTATAATCCAAATACATTTTAAGCATGCTCCAGTACAAATACATATAATATTTTCTATATGATTTATGGTATTCATATTAACTGATTATATATTTTAAATTTTTGTAATGTGTCTATACTACTAATTTAGGCCATCTCAGTTGCCTTGAAAAAAAAATATATATATAATAAATTAATTTTATGAAATATAAAAATCTAATCATAATTCATTACCTCAATAAGCAAGGACCCAAGAGACTGGGGATTGTTGTCATCAGCAGGCTTAGTCTCGCCATGATCATCTGAATCCTTCTTCTCAACATCATTAACATCAACGTGATCATCAGTTGTTATGGTTTTTTCTTCTTCTTCTTTCACCTTTACATTCTCCTCAACATTATTGATCTGCACTGACTCCTCCTTGGGCAGCACCGGGGCCGGGGCCTCGGTCTCGTCTCCCTTTGTCTTTGGAAAACTTCCACAATTACCCATATGAATGGTGTTTGTTTCCCAAGAAAAATACAAAGAAAAGAAAAGAAAAGGGATGACCTCTTATTCTCTCTTTCCCTCTCTATCTGTTAGCGAGAGAAAGGTTGAAAAGAAGATCGCCAAGGAGAAAAACTAATATGAGGAATGAATATTTGATGTGAGGGATTATTAGTTCAAGCATTCAAGGTTATGAGCCTTTTATAGCATTAAGGCACTTAATTTCTCGCCAGACATTTTTTTATTCGAGTGTATATGTACGGCACAGAAAATTTCAAGGAAGAGTCAGTTCTCAAATTCATATATTTATAGAAATAAATAATAGGTAATTTATTTCTTCCAATTTTAGTTGTAGTAACAGTTGGGCCATTTTCAATCACAGGCTGTATAATTGATATTTTCTAGTGGATTCTTTCTTAATTAGTGCCTTCAAATAAGGCTATGATTACATTTTCACAAAAAAGATAAAAACAAAATATACACATACAAAGTTTTTCGAGGCGCTTGAATTTGAAAATGGGTATGTTTGCCCATTTAGGTTAGTTACCTATTATATATTTTGCCAGCCAATTTAGAGATCGAAAAGGATAGTGGAATATATAAAAAAAAATGGAAAAGTTAAAATAAAATAAAAACTAATAATCATAATAATAATAAATAGGTTTTAATCTATAAAAATTCCCCTAAAAAAGTATAGAAAAAAGAAAACTATTTTGGTACTCCTTTCTTACGTTCTTTAATTAAAAATAAAATTATATAAAACAGCTTGCAGATTACTTTTGCGACTATGTACTCGCATACACAAAAGGGAAAAAGCTTCCTTAAAATTTTTTTTTTAAAAAAAAGTGAAAAATAAGAACTAAATCCAAATATTCTTTTTTAAAAAAAATGAAAAATCTTGTCTGACGAATATAAAAAGATTAATATTTTTTTTTCCTCAATTTTATAAACATGACACTAATAGGATGTAAGACCAATTTATATGGATCAATTGAATTTTAATTATTTTAAAATTAATTAACATCAAACCCTTGAATTTGACATCATGCGCCCAGATTTCAAACTCTTGGAAGGAAGAACCCTTTTCCCGTCCAAACCTGAAAAATAATAAAAGGTATAGTTGGATGGCATTTTATAGCTTTGGATATTATTCAACCAATTTGCAATGGTTGATGATTCGAGAGGTGCGCGAATGTATAGGAGCATATAGTCAGGAATTCTGCAGAGCATATTAAATTAACGTAAAATCACTATTTGAATTAGCCTCTAGCTTCCAAGATATTTTTCCCGTTTCTAGTCTTGGATTTGAAGTATGTAGATGATCATCCCTTATTTTATCCTGCATTTTTTATTTTTTCGAAAGGACTCTTGACTCTGTTAACATCATTACAGCTCACGTAATAGCGTCCGAACAGTTTCTACTGGCTTGAAATTTTTTGCAAAAGGTCTCAATTCTGAAAATTTAAGCCGCATCTTATAACATGATATAATATGCATGGTACTATTATTATTATTTTTTTTTTTCCTAAGACATTGTATTCTGTTAAAAGAAATTTTTTTAAAAAAAAGGTTATTGATTAGTGGTATACGGTACAAATATCTAGCTGGACGGGCCCACACTCAGTGAAAAGCCTTATTTTAAAAAAAAAATGTTAAATACTACTTCTTTTGCATTATCAAATTTCACCACATGATACCAAAGAGTTCAGAAAAAATACATTTAGCATTCATAAAAAAAGAAACGGTTGAAAATTATTAAGCTATCTACAGACTATTTTTCTTTTGTTTTCTTTTTATTTTTCATTTTTTCCAAATTCGTCTTCTTACCATAAATGAAATTCGTCATTGAAAAAAATAAAATAAAATTACCATAAATGTTCCATTCAAGAAAAATATTTCCGCTCAATTAAAGAGAGCAAGTAGTTGTTGACTCATACATCTGGATAACATAACACAGTCCCTGCCACGTCATCAATCTCTGCTAGGGTTTTATTCCTACTGTCATCGCACCTACCATCCACCATGCCTCCTAAAAACGCAGGCTAAGACGTCGATCCTCCGAGTGTTGCCCATGCTACATATGTGGTATGACGACAATTGCCCTCGGCTGCCTATAATCAATAAGACTAGTCTTCAGCCACCATCAACGTTTTGGGTTCAGCAAGAACCATGAAGAAGATCACAAGACAAACCACCCTCCAGATTCACACCCCTTCTTCCATCGATATATATGTTGGAAATAAAAGATTTTTAAGGCTGTAAAGGCTAGAGAGGCTAAGGGAGAAACAAGAAAGAATTTTGATAGAAGAGAAGAACTTATATTATTACTTGAATTGCTTCTTTTTTGCTTATACAAAATAGAGAGAAGAGCACTCTATTTCCATCTAACAACTAACCACTTAATTAATTATACAATATAACAAATACAAGAACACTCTAGAAACTTGGGTATTAAATTAGGGTGTCTAACACTTATATCTACAAAAATTAGAAAACAAATTACAAAAATACGGAAATTAGGCATTTTTCCAATTTTCGTACGGTTTTATTAGGAAAATATCACTTTTTAAAAAATATTTATAAAAGTACCATTTTAAAATAGTTACTGTTTACCATTTTTCGGAACATGGTTACTGGTTACTAGTTATCAGTTATATACCAGTTATAAATATCTTTAGTTACTAGTTACTAGTTTCTGGAAACTGTTTACTAGAAACTAGTTACTATTTTAAAAATCGTATTTTTCTAAATATTTTTTAGAAAATGGTATTTTCCTAATAAAAGCCGTACCGCACGTTGTAAAACACAAAACCACTATATTTTTCAAATTTTTTTTTCTGAAATACCGTATATTGTGTAATTTCCCCCTTAAACTATCAGCTATTAGACACACACCAAAACAAGCCCAACTCACAACACAAGCCCAAATAACTAAACTACTTAACTATAGCCCAATGGATCACAAAAAGTTTAGCTTTTAACACCCCCTTAAACTTGATTTCTGACACCTAGTAAATTTCTTAGTTTGAGAAAATCTTCATACTTGAGTGGTTTGGTGAAAATATCGGCCACTTGGTCTTGAGTCATCACATACTTCAGTTGTACGTCCTTTCTTGCAACATATTCTCTTATATAATAATAGCGAGTAGCAATGTGCTTGCTCTTATTATGGAAGACAGGATTCTTTGCCAAAGTAATTGCTAATTTATTATCAATACAAATCTCAGTGGGTTCATTCTGGGGAATGTATAGTTCCTTCAATAAGTTTTTTTGTCAAACTACATGACAGACACATGATGTAGTTGCAACATATTATGCTTCACAGCTTGAGAGTGTGACGACTAGTTACTTCTTAGACATCCATGTGAAAGCAGTGTCTCCCATGAAGAATGTAAAACCATTTGTATTCTTTTGGTCATCTAAGTCTCCTCTCCAATTATTGTCGCTATAATTTACAAGATTATAATTATTGGATGATGAATATCGTGAGCCAAAGTTAATTGTACACTTAATATATCGAAGGATTCTCTTGGCAACTTTCAGTTGAGTGGTTATTGGAGATTCTATGTAATGACTAACCAGGCCTACAGGATAGAGAATGTCAGGTCTTGTGTAAATTAGGTAGTACAAACTTCAAATTAGGCTCTTGTAGAGTGTTGGATCTACCTTTTCTCCTACATCATGCTTTGATAGTTTGACTCCACATTCAATTGGTATACTAATAGCCTTGCGATCATTCATCTTGAACTTCTTGATGATCTCCTTGGCGTAAACTTCTTGTGAAAAAAAAATTCCATCTTCTTTTTTCTTCACATCTATGCCAAGAAAGTAACACATGAGTTCGATGTCGGTCATCTCAAATTCCTTTGTCATTACTTTCTTATATTCTTTGAACATAGATGGATTACTCCTTGGGAAGATCAAATCATCAACATAGAGGCACACGATCAAGATATCTCTATCTTTTACTTTGATGTACAATGCATACTCATAAGGACATTTAATGAAGTTGTTATCTTGGAAGTACTTGTCGATGCGGTTATTCCATGCTCTCAGTGCTTACTTTAACCCGTAAAGGGCCTTCTTCAAGTTTAGAACCTTATCTTGTTGTCCTTTAATCTCATACCCAGATAGTTGCTCTATATAGACTTCCTCTTCAAGGACTTCATTTAAGAAAGCAGACTTGATGTCCATTTGATGAAATTTTCTATTTATTTTGAGCAACCAATGAGATGATCAATCGTACCATTTCTAGATGAGCGACAGGAACAAATACCTCATCATAGTCTATGCCAGATCTTTGACTGCATCCCTTCGCGACTAATCTTGCCTTATATTTCTCCACTTCTCCTTTAGTATTCTTCTTAGCCTTGCAATCCTATTTCACACCAATTGCTTTGTGCTTCTATGGAAGTATAGCAAACTCCCATATATCATTCTTTATGATCCCCTTTATTTTTTTATCCATCGCATCTCGCCACTTTTTACTTTGTACAACTTCATCAAAATTTAATGGTTAACAATCAGCAAGGAAGCAAAAGAGAGTCACATCATTTTGATTCTCAGTCACCTCTTATATCCCTTGTAAGCTCCTTAATCTTGGTATCCTTCACTTGAACTGCTACATGAAGATGATCCTAGTGTTATTTTTTGATGAGTGCTTGCCATTGTGAAGTAGATGGGGGTTACAGGCTCTTGCAGTTCTTCTTTTACTTGCTCCATTCTTTGTTGCTCGCTTTCTTCTTCAATATATGGTAAGAAGTCGTAATTTTCCTCTTGTGTATGCCATTCCTAGGTGCTTTCTTTGTCAAACTCCACATTGTGACTAATAATGGTCTTGCCATTGCTTGAATTTAGAGCTTATAGCCTTTCGAGTTAGATTCGTAGCCGATGAAGATAAACTTCTCACTTTTATCATCGAGCTTGGTTCTCTTTTCATCAGGCACATGAGCATAAGCTATGCTTCCAAACACTCTTAGGTGAGAGATCCCAGACTTTTTTTTGCTCCAAGCTTCTTGTGGCATCATTCCCCATACGCTTCTTGTTAGAGAGCGATTTGACAGGTAAACTGCATAGGTTACAGCTTCAGCCCAAAACTCCTTTGGCATTCCTTTGCTCTTGAGCATGATTTTGGCTATGTCTAGGATTGTTCTATTCTTCCTTTCTGCGACATTATTTTGTTGTGGAGATCTTAGTACTGTTAAAGGACAACAGATACCATTGTCTTCACAATACTTCTGAAACTCGTGGGATGTGAAATTTCCTCCTCCATCAGATCTCATTATTTTGATACTTCGGCCACTTTCCTTTTTAACAAGTGCCTTGAACTTCTTGAATTTTTCGAACACTTTTGATTTCTCTTTCAAGAAGTACACCCAGGTCTTTCTTGAAAAATCATCGATAAAGAGGAGAAAGTAGTTACTCTTATTGAGAGAGCTTGGTCTTATTAGACCACATATATCGGTATATATAAGCTCAAGCGGTTTATGGGCTCGGGAACTTAATTCTCTTAGAAAACTTCTTCTGAATTACTTTCCCAATAAGCATCCTTTACATAATTGGTCTAATTGACTGATGAAAGGTAGATCTCGAACTATCTCCTTTTTTGCTAATAATTCTAAGCCGCCAAAATTGAGATGTCCAAACCTTTGGTGCCAAAGCCATGGTGAATCTTTATAGTAAGCCTTTAGATACTTTGCCACGTCATTTTGAATGTGTAACAAGAACATTCTATTTCTTATGATTGGCTCTTTCATGATTAACTTGTTTTTATTATCTTTTAAAGAAAGACTATTTTCTTTCATGTGAATATTATAGCATTTCTCTAAGAGTTAGCCAAGACTCAAGATATTACTCTTCGTGTTAGGCACGTAGTAAACATTTAGAATAAGCTGATGTTCTCCATTTCTCAAGCGTAAGAGAATTTTACCTTTGCCCTTTACTGCTGCCTTGGAATCATCTTTAAATGAAACACTCCCAGTCACCAACTCGTTAAGCTCTACGAATATGTCTCTTTTTCCATATATATGATTGTTTGCACTACTGTCAAGGTACTATATACTTTTTTGGCATCCATTAGTTTCCTTGCATGCTAACAATAATATATCTCTCTCGTCTTTTATGTTCGGCATAGAGTGGCTCTCTCTTGCACCTTCTTTGGTGCTCTACATTCGGAAGCGCAATGACCATATCTTTGACAGTTGTGACACTTAATTTAGGACTCGTCATGCTAACATTATGGGCTACATCTTCCATGACCTCTTGTCGAGCTTTCTTCTCTATCTTCATTTTTATAATTATTGTTGAAGCATCCTCTTCCTCCTCTTCTACTTCCGCAATCTCTTCCTTGGCCACGACCTCTTCCACGTCCTCATCTATTGCTGAAATCTTCTTCTTTCTATTTGAGTTGAGCCTTGAGGAACTGCTTATTGAAATTTTTCATCTTCTATTTCTTTTCTTCATGGGCTTACAAGGAACTCAAGAGTTGTTCTATCATTATGGCTCCTAAATCTTTTGTTTCTTCAGTGATAGTAACAATATTCTTGAATTTTAGATCTAACGATCGAAGAATCTTTTTCATGATCGTAAAATTTTCTAGTTTCTCACCATTTTTCTTATTTGATTGGAAATGGTTAAAACTCTAGAAAAGTAGTTAGAGACTGACTCAGTCTCTATCATGTGTAGCAAATCAAATTCTCCTCTTAGAGTTTGAAGGCGGACCTTTTTAACTTTTTCTTCTCCCATATATGAAATTTAAAGTTTCTCCCATGCTTCCTTGGTGGAAGTTACACTTGAGATTTTCTTGAACCCGTAGTTATCTAAGGCTTGGTAGATGAGAAATAGAGCTTTTTTATCTCTCTTTCTTAAATGTTTTAACCTATCCTTTTGTGTTGAGAATAGTATCACCTCATCTCTTGGCTCTTCATAGCCTTTCTCTACTATATCCAAGATATCATGTACTCTAAGGAGGACCTTCATTTTGATAGTCTAATTATCAAAGTTGCTGCCCTGGAGTGGTGGAACTTGAAGAGATGCTCAATTGTAGGTAGCTATAACTCCTAACAGATTGAGCTTTTAGAAATTTCAATTACACGGATGGATCTAGAATGTCGAAAAACTTTGAGATTGACTAGTATATCGACTTGATCAAAGTCAATAGTCAAAGTCAACTACTTGATCAACGGTCAACGCCGGACAATGATCTGGTCAATGGCGTGGTCAATGGCTCGGTTAAACGGCTCTGATGGCTTGGTCAAACGGCTCTGACTCGGCTCAACTCGGTGAGTTAACTTGGTTTTTGGCAGCAAATTTCTGGCGACTCGTTCAGACTTGTTTGGACTCTAATTGGGCTGATTTTTGCGAAAGCATGTTCGTCTCGTCGAGCTCTTCGATTTTGATATCTAGTAGTGGTATGTTTAGAATAAATTCCAAATACTCTCAATCTTAAGAACTCTTTTCTGATGTAGAAGATCAGTCAAAGCTACATCCAGAGTATACATAAAATTTCAAGAGAACTCACAATCTCACTCTGATACCACTTTGTTTGAAATAATAGATTTTTAAGGCTAGAAAGGCTAGAGAGGCTAAGGGAGAAACTAGAGAGAATTTTGGTGAAAGAGAAGAATTTGTATTACTACTTGAATTGCTTCTTTTTTCCTTGATACAAAATGGGGGGAGGAGCACTCTATTTATACTACTTCAAGGATGATTCTAGATGGTGTGAGAATGCTCCATCCAACCACTAACCACCTAATTAATTATACAATCTAGCAAAATACAAAAATACTCTAGAAATTTGGGTATTAAAGTATGGGCTATTAGATACACACACCAAAATAAGCCCAACTCATAATACAAGCCCAAATAACTAAACTACTTAACTATGGCCAAAGGGTCATAAAAAGTTTACCTTCTAATAATATGCACCAATTGCAAACTATCCACCGCATCCCTTCTGTCCCAGCCAAGTCGCCTCGGCCCGAGTTGTCGACTCGTGCAACACCATGTTCATATGTACTTATGGTTAAGATTAATGATATAAGCAAAGTTTATGAAAAATGTACATTTGGAGATTTTCAAAGAAAAATATATGATTATTTGGGAAGATGTTGTTATATAAGAAAGTTGAAGGGTGATCATATTCATCAACCTTTGGAAAGTTGAAGCTGATATGAAAACCAATTAATCTTTATACTTTGTAGTTCAGTTAATGGTTCTCTTTCCCTAATATGAACAAAACCGGATTTGGGCTCTTTGGGAGTCCAGTTTAATTAGGCCATGGGGATGTGATTGTAATAATGGAGTCCATATTTAACCCAAACAAACAATGTCATGAGCAGGTTGTTTAGTATATATGGTATAAGTTTCACTTTCTAATTGAATGGGCCTAGTTAGCTTATTCAATCTAAATAAATTTAAATTAGGGGATTTTAGAGAAATACATGAGAAGACTGGTAATATTTAAAAAATAAGGTCAACTTTTAAAAAATTAAAAAATAGAGCAATGCTATGGGACACCAGTGGTGCCAGCACCATATGATATGACAGTTTATTACTAGATTAATAAATTGAGTCTCACATGGGCCCCACCTGATATGTAATTATAATTATCCAGTAATAGACTGCCACCTCATGCAGTATTAGGCATCATATGGTGTCTCATATAATTATTCTAAAAAATACGAAAATCGGAGCTCAAAATAAAAAATACGACCTGACATCACATCAGCAGCAAAAAAATATTTTTAAGCTTACTAATATCTTGCGCACACTCTGAGGGCATCTATCGTGCGCTGACAACATATTGTTCTTTTTATTTATTAATTAATTTTCAACTTGTTTTTTTCTTATTTTGCCCTTTTTGACTATTTGACTTTTAATTTTCTCTTTTGTTTCTCTGATTACTTTTAGAATTTAGCAATCATAAATTTTTAATTTGCAATATTACATATTTTAAAATAATTTTTAAAGTAATATATCTCACATTTTTTTAATAAAGCCAATAATTAAATTTTTTTCTTTTTTCTTTGTAAATGATGATTTCCTATCTCATTTCTCCTTTCTCAAATACTATAGGTATATTTAATGGATGATCTATGATAACTTTTTTTTAAGGGCGCGTCTACAGTAGGGGCGCCCCTACGTAGGGCCCTGTCTATTCACCGTTGGATGGGAATCTGTATATAAATAGATTCTCTACAGATTCTCGTTATTCCCCACAGATTCCCATCCAACGATAATTAAGGCATGACCCTACGTAGGGACGCTCCTACCGTAGCCATCCCCTTTTTTTAAACATGCTTTTTCTTTTTTAAATATGAAGCCTTTCAACTATTTTTTTCTCTCTAATTTTGACTTCTCCAGCTGATCTTTTTTTCCCAATTTTTCTAGATAGTTAGGTAATAAATAGGATACCTATGGTAATCCTTTTTTTTCTCCAGTTTCTCTAGATACTTAAGGTAACCAAATAAGATACCTATAGTGGTTTTTTTCTTTTCTTTTTTTTTTCAACTTTTTTGCGATAAGTAATGACCAAACTCCTATTTTAGTTTACCATATGGATATTATAGGTAACATACTAGGTACCATAGCTAAAATTGTACCATAACTTATTTGATGTCTATAGAATTTTTTTTTTTCCACAGGAAATAATACTTAACTTCCCTTTCAATTTATCAGATACAATAGGTTATTTGATTAGATACTTACTGTAACTTTTTTTTTTTTTTAATGTTTTCAGATATCATAAGTAACTTAATAAGATATCTATATTAATTGTCTTTTATGAGAATATAAAAGCCAACTTCCGTTTTGATTTCTTAGATATCTTAAGTAACTAGATTGGATACCTATGATAATATTCTTTTTTTTTTTTTTTTTTTTCTAAGAATGCCTATCTCCATTTGCAATCTCTGGGACACCGTATGTAACTTAGTAGGATACTTACGATAACATTTTGTTTTTTCAATTTCTTCAAATACCATCGTAGTTTTCTTCAAATACCATCGTAGTATGATAAGATACCTATGACAGGATGCCTTCAGTAACTAGGTAGGATAATTATAATAGTATTTTATTATTATTATTTTCCTTTGGAAGAATGCCTAACTCCACTTCTAATCTCTCGGATACCATAGATATAACTTAGTAGGATACTTACAGTAATATTTTTTTTTCTTCAATTTCTTTAGATACCATCATAATCTGATAAGATACCTATGATACGATACCTTAAGTAACTAGGTAGGATACTCATGATAATATTCTTTTTTCTTTTTTCCTTTTTTTTCTTTAAAGAAATCATAACTCTACTTTCAATCTCTCAGATACTATAGGTAACTTAGTAGGATACCTATTATAATATATATTTTTTTCCTCAATTTCTTCAGCTACCATTGTAGTATGATAGGATACCTTATAGTATTTTTTTCTTTCCTTATTTTTGACTATAAGATACTTGACCATCAGTAACTAAATAAGGACTAACAGTAACTGAGTGGGACACTGTTAATAAATCACTAAACTCATCCATTGACATAAGGATCCACCAAGAATTTGGTACATTGAAAAGATACTTATATGTGCATAAGTTTAATCTTGCTACTTTTTTTTCTATCAGATACTAAAAAATGACAAAACTTTAGTTTATATCTTTAATTGAATGATGAAAGTAACCAAATTAGATACTTTTAATAACTAGAATAGACATCTTTGTTTTTTTTTTAATGAAAAAAAATTAATGTGTCAAAAAGTTATGATTTTAGATACCATATTTCTATTCTAGTTACTAAGGACACTTTATTTTGTTCCTACAAAATTGTTGATTTATTCATTTATTTTGTTGTTATAATTTTATTTTTAATTTTCAAAATTTTTTCAAATTAGATGCAGCGAAGAGAGAAAAAGAAAAGCTACTGTATTAAAAACAAATGTTAATAAAATAAATATAAATAATGTAAGACAAAAAATGGTATTTAAAAACCAAACGAAAAAGATTTTTTTTCAAACAATAAATAAATAACAATAAAAAGTCGACTTTAAAAAACATAAATAATAATGACTGCATGCTGTCATGAAATAATGACAGATTTTGACATCAAGTTTATTAAAACAGAAAAAGCTGACAAGTTTTGAAAAACCGTACTCACCAAACTTTTTGAAAACCCTACTCACTCTAAAATCGTAATAAACATATAAATACAAAAACTAAAAACAGGGGACCTTATTTTTATGAAGTTTGGCACAAATTCTGCAGCAGAGCTAATTTTCTCTTTAAATTATGACAAAGTGTACCATTTCCTATGCCCTTACCCTTGCTGGACTAGCTAGATTATTATTGAAGATGGAACTCTATGGGATTAGAGTGGATTATGTTCATATTCAAGCTAATACTTAATAGCTAAAAGGATGACTAATTGGTAATAATCTGTCAAACTAAATAAAAGATAAAGAAACAAAAATTATGGGATCCACATTATAACGGCGCAACCAAAAATATCGTAGTTTCAGCCATAGGCTCAGGATACCGCAGTGTTTTATAAATGCCTCGGTATTTCGATATAAGAAGACACTTAAAAAATATATTAGTTTTTCGATATAAGAAGATGCTTAAAAAGTGTCTTGGTAAGCACTTTGATAGGCCTACCAATGTACTTTTTAAGTGTCTTCGTATATGTACCGATTTATTTTTCAATTCTTTGGTAATTTCTACTTAAATTTTATCGATTTTTTTTTTTAATTCCAGGGTTATTTCTAGTTAAATTTCAAATAATAAAAAACTAAAATATAAAATTAAGATTCCCCAAAAAAAATATAAAATTAAGGTTTCTAATTGAGATCTAATTTTATTCTTTGCCATTTTATATGAATATAAGTTAATAGTATTATTTGTGGCAATTGAATATTAAGTGCATTAAAACCAAAGAACATACATTTGTAGAAGAAGCCACATACATCAAAAGAAAAATAAAAGAAGACAAACCAAGGAAAAGTAATACAGTACAATGCGAGACAAAAAGAAATTGCGCGAATGAATTGTGATACAGTATTGTTTAAAAAGAACTCTTAAAAGAAATTATGTTAACAATTGTGATACTTGGCTTAAAAAATTTCTTTATCATAAAGCTAACTACCATAGAATAAGAAGAATGGTATGAGAATAGATGACGCCTTCAGGTGACACTCCAATTTCTACAAGTCCATCATCTCTTGCATCAATCATATGATGAGCATCACAATTAACAACAACTCCCATCTACTCTACAATAATTGGTGAACCTTGTTACATTGCATGCTTCATGCTTTCAATTACCTAGCAAAAAAATCGTCGATCTTCACTGTTAAGATTTCAAATAAAATCTCATGGTGGCACATTCACTTCCAAATAATCACCATTCTGTAAACACAATAAATAAATTATAGTGGAAATATAATTATTCCTTTCTAAATATTAATTATCTACCCTAAATTGACTACAATAAGTTCTTTTACTTTAAAGTAGTATAACTATAATCATTTTGATCTAAAATAGATGTTAACAAAATGAGCAAAGACTCACCAACACTCCAGCACCTTCATTCATGACAAAGCCTTCTCCTATCTTTGTCCCATAGTTTAGAAGCAATTTAAGTTATCATTTCTATGAGATATGGCCATGCATGCAACAAGGCCTAGATCAATTATCAGAAATATGTTAGGGTTTATGCACTAAAAGCATGTATATTTGGATATTTGTTGAATTAATAAAATGACACTTTTCTATTTGAATTTGTGCATAATTGGTACGTCTTTAAATATCAAAAAATCCTTAGTTTATTTATGTGACTATAAATTTAGCATATAAGTATTATATACATGAGGATTAAATTTATGGATAATAAACTAAATATAGCCCGTAATAATTAATTAAAATTTGGAATTTTTAATTAAATATTATTAGTACAGTCTATTAACATTGAGAATGTAATAATCTTATCCGGACTATCGATGTGTTGACATCACAATGGAGGTACTTTATATAATTCGATTATATAGGACTAGACCAGACATAATTTGATCTCATATAAATTCTATTAATTGTTGAGAGTTCAAATAATATCACGAGATGATCATATATAAATCAATCTTAATCCTGAGTAGTTATAAACTCCTGTTTATAACATTATGTTCTTTAACATACTTATTAAAGGTTTGTTTCCGAAACAGATCGAAATACTTGTATCTTGGGAGCTTGACGAGACGAATAGCTGGGAATGCAGATTATAGGCATGGAATCTATTCCTTCTATTAGGAAGCTAGAAAGATAATTCTCATGTGTATTGATTTAGGACTTGAACAGTTTGAGTACTCAATTTATAATAGATTTATAAATTAATTATTCATTGGAGAATCAATGGTAGACAAGGATAAAGATGTAATTGGAGAGGTAAATAGAACATGACCTAGCTCTAATTATGAATTATTAATGGAGGATTGAACTAAATGTAATGATTAAATCAATAGACCGCTCGCTCTTTTCTGAGTAAATTAATTCTATAACTTCAAGAGTGCAATTCTAGATTTTTAGTGGAGGAATACTGAAATTAATAAATTAAACAAATTAATTAAAGAGTTTAATTAATTATCATAATTTATTAGAGCTTGAATTACAGGTCCATAGGTCTCCAAATCCACCTCTTACAAACACTGTACTAGATATTATATTATATCTGTTACTGGACATTTTGTCTAGATAAATTGTTTGTCTGCAATAATTAATAATTATTGTTAATTAATTAATTAATTAATTTCGAATTAATTAATTTAAATTTAGAGTGAGATTAGTTTCCTAATTTGTCTAAATTTTGAATTTAGAAAATCTCATTATCAGATAATTAGATACATAGTAATTAGAAATTGACTGAAAATGAAATACTTTTCCTTGAATGAGTGCATTATCTGCTAGTTTATATATATATTAATTAATCAGATTAAGTAGATATATCCATATATATATATATAAAGTTTGTTTATTAAAAAAGAAAGATTACATTATTTTTTGGTTTCGTAAACATATATATGTGTGTATATATATACTAATTAATTAATTTAATAAATAGTTTAATAAATAAATATTTATATATATATATAAAAGGTGAAACCCTGGCAGTATACACTACGTATTATTTCTACAGAGCCACCATAAACTAGAGAAAAAAAGAAGAGTGTCTTCCTATTCTCTGTAGAACAAACTCTTGCAATCTCATGTATTGAGAATATTACAAGGGCCTAAAGTGTAAGTTTTAAGAAATTGTACACAATACTTATACGTTCATCTAGTTGTGCTTGAGGCTTGAATTGGAAGATCGTGGTTTAGAAGACAGAAAAGTTAGGATCCACTGATAGACTACAAGTGGTATTAGGTCTATTCTCATTGTATGTTCCTATTTGCTATGAATTAATACTATGTATTCATATAGTCAATTATTTTTAGAAAACTTTTTAAATGATCTTGGACCAATCTTCCACTGTGAAAATTATTTTTAAAACCAACAATTAGTACCAGAGTGGTTATATGAGTATATAGTATTAATTATTTTTATGCATGAGTGGGTATTGTATTATTTTTTATATGTATTTGATGATGAATAGATAAGTTATTATATGATGGATGTATGGTTGATATTTGGTCGTTAATTATATGATTCCTTAGGTTTTAAGTTTTTCTAATTTATTTTGATTAAATCAAAAGATGTAAACCCTAATTTTGGGGTATAGGATTTGTTGCATTTTTCTTTCTTTTTTCTTGTACTGTACAAAGAAGATGATGATGAAGCCAATCCGATGCCCTAAAGAATTCAAAAAAAAAAAATTTAATATAATATATATTATATGTTATATATATAGGCCACGGATGTAGTCCCCTCAAGGGGACCAATCATGTTCATGTTTAGGCCAACACAAGTCATATTTTGACCAATCTGTGTTGGGTAGAATATGACCTGTGTTGGTCAAAATATTAATGAGACTGGTCCCACCAGCAGGACTATATGCATGCCCATATATATATATAAATTAATATATAGATGTTTACAATTTTGATATAAAAAAATATTTTTTAATAATATATCTATATTATATATATGATAGATATATATATAACTTAATATATATTTTATATATATAACGACTTTCGTTTGATTTAAAAAAATGAGCCCAGGCCCAGATGATTATTTGATAATCATATAGACTAGGCTAGTTTTATAAAGTATTTATAGAAATATCACCTTTTACAAATTTGATTTGTAAAAATACCAAAAGAAGAAAGGAGACCCAAGAGGACCAGCGGATAGTTTTTCGGGCCTGCGTGCTTTTGACTCTTTGTAATTTTATTATTTTATTGGGTTGTAATTTCCTAAGGGACATGGCCTTATATCATTATTAGTTTATTTTATTGTTATATTATATGTGATATGTATAATATGACCATGCATTATAATATGCAATTATGCCCACCCATAGTCATTTATGAATGTCATGCATACATATTATATTCATGCTAAAATAGTTTTGTTAGAATATGATTAATTTATTAGATTAAATAATTAAGTAAGAATAAAAAATTGAATAATGTGATTTAAGTTAAGTAGTTAATTTTTTGTAATATAACACTTCTTTAATTTATACTATCCTTATTAATTAGATTAATTAGATTAGCCAAATTATTCCTATAATAATAAATTTAGATTTTCTTTTAAAATCTAGTAATTTATTTAGGACCAATAAGATTGGACTAATAGTTTAACCTAGAAAACTATATTAGATATAATACCTAGGTTAAATAAAACATTAGATGTTTATTAGTAAAAACACATAAGATTTTAAAATAATGAGTAGGAGAGGAGTATATGAAAATATATCTCATGGTCTCCATTACTAATTAAGCACCGTGAGATTTAATTGGCGCCTAGAAACGCTTAGATTTTACCCTCCCTACGGAGGGTGTCTATTTGAATTAATAGCAAGACTTAATTTCCAGGATATAGGATTTTAGAATGTATTTCAAAATTGACTTACCCTATGGCAGTAATTTTGAGTTAAGTTGCTAAAATCTGAAATAATGGGGCACATTCATGAGGATATAATTAAGCTATTAGTAATATCTTGACTATAAAACGGTACTTAATAAATAAAAGAAAATATGAGACATTTTGATGTTTTATTTGTCAATTGAGAATGTCTCAATTGAATTAATATTTATGTGACCTATCCTACGACGGCACCTAATTAGAGAAAATTGAATAACCATGGAATTAGTAAATAAGTTTATGTGTTTACTTACTTGCATCATGCATCACGTTTACTTTTCCAAATTCTTTGTGATATTTATTTCAAATATGTTGAATGTTATTTTATTTATTTAAATTCAGCAAACATATTAACCTCGAATCCCATTATCACTTTACTCTCAAATGAAAAATTAACTAGAGATAATTTTATCAAGTGGAAAAGTAACATGAATTCTGTGCTTGTCAGTGAAGACTACAAGTCTGTGCTTACGGAGAAATGTCCTTCACAATCTTCCACTAATACTACTCGTAATGCATGAGAAAGCTATGAAAAATAGACACATGTCAATAATAAAGCTCGCTACTACATGTTAGTAGGCATGACCGATGTGCTTAGAGCTAAGTATAAAAAGATGAAGACTGCTTATGAGGTAACGGAGTCTCTCCAGGCCATATTTGGGCAACAATCTGATCAATCTCACCATGACACTATTAAAAAGGCTATGAATGCAAAAATGAAGAGAGGAACTCTAGTAAAAGATCATGTTTTGAACATGATCAATTACTTTGGAGAGGCTGAAGTTCATGGGGCTACGATTGATGACCGCACCCAAGTGAGTATGATTCTGGAATCACTCTCACCTGATTTTCTTCAATTCAAGAGCAACTATGTTATGAACGAGTTGAATTATATGATGACTCAACTGTTCAATGAACTGCAAACCTTTGAATCAATATCGAAAGATAAAGGTAAAGATGGTTCAGCAACTATTGCTAAAGAAAATGTTACAGAAGAAAATCCCTCTACTTCTAACAAAAATGAAAGAGCAATGGTGGCTCTGGGTTTAAGCCTAAAAGGAGCAAGAAGGGCAACAGAAGCACTAAGAAGAATAACTCAGAGGACAAAAAGCCTAAGGGAAAATATTTTCACTGTGGATTTGAAGAGCATTGGAAGAAAAACTGTAATAGGTATCTCTCCGAATTGAAAGAGAAGAAGAAAGTGATTTACTTGTTCTAGAAGCTTGTTTAGTGAAAGAAGATTTATTTGATATATCTCCCTAGATAGTTAATTCAGGAGCCACTAATCATGTTTATTATTCTTTTCAGATGCTTAGTTCTTCAAGGGAGTTTACCGACAAGGAATTCATGATGAGAGTGGGCAACGAAGCCAAAGTTTCGGCAAAAGCAGTGGGAGTCGTTCGTCTTCAATTTAGGAATAGATTTTTGTTATCGAACAGTGTTTATTTTATTCCTAGTTTTCGTAGGAATTTGATTTCTATTTCAAGACTATTTGAACAAATATTTGGTATTTCTTTTCTTAATAATGAGATTATTATTTCTAGAAATAGTTTAAATATTTGTTCTGTAAAAATGCAGAATGAACTTTACATGTTAAGGCCAGACGAACAATCACTTTGAAAACTAATGGCCAAAAAAAGAGTTTTCGGTAGACTGGGCAGTCTATCACTGGTCATTTCCGGTCTACCTAAAAGCCATTTTCGGTCTACCTGTGGTTTCTAATTTTTGACAGCTTTTTGGCGTTTTTGCAAATTCTGATAGCTTTTGGCATTTTCAAAAACTGACTTCTAAACATATATTAAACACTTTAAAAACATTGGAAATCACTTTGAAAATAATATTTTGACTATTACAAACTTATTTTAGTTTAATACAAGCATTTAACAATAATTTAAAAAGTGTTAATATCAAAACAAATTCTAGTTTGCAAATAGAAAATCTCTTTTTGGCCTAAATCATGATTTCAAATATATTTGTAACTTTTAAAGATCATAGGACTTATTTTAAAAGTGTATAATTATTTTTTCAAATCGAATGAACATTTTGAAAGTAGTTTAAGAACTTTGGTCTAAAAAAATTTTTTTTGTTAGAAAAAGCTGAACCCATAAAAGACCATAAGATGTGAATACATAAACTCTCATATAAGACTAAAAGCTTTTACCCTTTTTCTAACTAGGTCTTGTATCATTGATCTTGATGGTCTTCATGCTTCAAGCTCTTCTCTCCATAATCTATCTTGAATATCTATTGTGATTCGTTCATCAATTTTGCTACATACTCAAGTAGATTATTAGTCCTTAATCATATGTTTGTAAACATCAAAACACGAGTATAAGATTGAAACCTAAAAGGTCAACAATCTCCCCCCTTTTGATGATAACAAATATTTGATTTATATAATAAGGATTTAAATATGAAATTTATTTATTCGATAATAAGAACCCTTATCATATTAAAAACTCCCCTTAAAATATGCTTAAGAAAAATTAAGGTAAGAAATACTCCCCCTTAATTACTTACAGGTTCAATATGTACATATTTTGAGTTTTATAAGAGAACAAAAGAGAAATAGAAAGTGCTTAGCATTTTACCATATATTTCTCTCCCTTGATAAATCAATAAATCAATATTCTTTCTCCCCCTTTTGATATCATAAAAAAAAAGAACATGGAGTATGAGATAAAAAGCATACATAAAATACCATAAATGCATCCATTACAAATAGTCTAAAAGAAAATAAAAACAGAGGAACGTAGAAGCACACTATGGTCATAGGAACACATCAAAAGCATAAGAATACAATCTCATAACCATAAAACACAAACACGAACAAAAAAAGAAAAAGCTAAGGAGGGGGAAGCCCAAAATGAGAGTGAAGCAGCCTCATCAAGTCCTCTTGACGAGCTCGAGAGGCTTGAAGTTCATCTTGAATAGCTTGGAATTGTTGAGCTTGAAAATCTTGAGAAGATTGAACTTGGGCTTGCAAGGTCTCAAAGTGCTCAATATCATCAAGTTGAAGTTGTTGAATATCAAGCTGAAGAGCATTGATCCTGTTGTTGAGAGAATCAAAAGCCTCTTGAAAATTGAAAAGGGAATGCTCATGAGGTGATGATGGTGGAGGAAAATTTGCAGGAGCATTAGGATGAGCACCATGAGCAGAAGGCTCAGCACCATGAGCAGCCTGATCATCAAGAGCCTATTGGGCGACAAGAGCGGCTTGGGCCTTGGGAACCCATTAATCATTTACCAAAGAAAAACCCATAAGCCGCAAGGACTTTGAATTTACCTCAACAGATATCTTCCAAAGTTTTCTGTCTGATTCATCTACAGTGTTGATCTTAAAATGGTGATAAATTCGGGTCAAGATCATGCCATAAGGAAGAATACTAACATTATATTTGTTGTCAACGATGTGCATGATGGATTGGATGATAAGATAGGTTAGATCAATTTTTCATGCTACTAAGATGGAGTCTATTAGGCAAATGTCCATGAAGGTAGGTTCATCTAAATGACCACCTCAAGGTATGGCACTGAATTTGAGGAACATAAAGAGGATTCGTGCTTTAAGAGTGAGATCGATACTTCTAGGTTTAGGTGAGAATCGATCAGGAAGACAGATTCTTTCTAAAGCATCTTGTGGATCAAAACCATCAAAGACAGGCCAGGTGTTGGAGATAATCAATCTATAGCCATCCATGGGCAAATCAAAGAGCTTACTGAGCAGGGTTTGAGTTATAGTAAAGTCAATCCCTTTAAGACTACAATGAATCCCATGAACACCTAGTGTAGTGTGAGCACTAGGATAGAAACCTTGAACCAATCTCCCATATCCAGTCTCTCTAATTTGGCAAAAATAGGTCCATCCCATCCGATCCATCAAATGTTCAAATATAACACACTCTAGGTGAGCAAAATTGTAGGTTCTACCCTAAATAATTGTTCTTTTAGACCTAAGTTCTCTATATCTATGCATAATAATTAGGTTTTCAAGAAGGGGTATATCAAACCTTGATTTAGACCATAGTTCATGAGGTTGTTGTTCATCCTCTTCTAGCCTTAGAGCCTTCCCTCTTCTCCTAGACCCTTCACCTCTAGGAGCCATAAAGAAACATATGAAAGAGAAAGGGAGAACTGGAAGAGAACGTTTCTAGGGTAGGAGTGAGAAGAAACAGAAAATAAAAATGAAAGAACTCATGGAGAAGTGATGATTGGAGGCAAGGGATGATGACGAGAGGGTTTAGAAATCAAGGATTTTGAGAAAAAATCGAAGAAAAAAAAACAAAAGGGAGGGAAACTGAGAGTTTTTGGTTGAAGAGGAGAGTTTTTCGAGTGAGATGAGTGAAAAAAAAAAAGAAAAAAATTGGTTCAAAAAGCTTAAAAAGTCGCAAAACATCGCGCCAGCGGTAGGCTGAAATGTGGTTTTCGGTAGACTGATTTTAACAGAAAGTTTGCACTTTCTGGGCACATTTATCGGCATACCGGTAAGACTTTTCGGTCTATCGGTTTTTTTTTTTCAACAAAGACAAAAACGAAAAGAAATAAAGATAAAAAGCACGTTTATCATGTAAGAAAAATCATGGAATTGATTTTAAAAGCTTGAGTAAACAAACTAAAACTATTAGTCAAACAACTCAAGATAATTCATTGAAATCAACCATACCAAGCTCTCTACGAATCATATAAAAACGATCTTCACTTAGAGGCTTAGTAAAGATATCTGCTAATTGATTTTCAGTACAAACAAATTCTAGCATTATGTCACCTTTTTGCATATGATCACAAAGAAAATAATGTCTAATCTCAATATGCTTAGCACATGAATGCAAAATAGAATTTTTGGACAAATTAATAGCACTAGTATTATCACATTTAATGGGCACATGATCATAATTCATACCAAAATCCTTAAGTGTTTGTTTCATCCATAGAATTTGCGCACAACAACTAGCCTCCGATATATATTCGGTTTTGGTAGTAGAAAGAGCAACCAAATTTTGTTCCTTGCTAAACCAAGATACAAGTGCATAGCTTAGAAAGTGACAAGAACCACTTGTGCTCTTGCAGTCGGTTCTACAACCGGTAAAATCTGCATCAGAATAACTAGTAATGTTAAAGTGTGTGCCTTTGGGATACCATAATCCTAGGTTCATTGTATCATGAAAATATTTCAATATTCTTTTAACAGTACTAAGATGTGATTCCTTAGGATTTGATTGAAATCTAGCACATAAGCATACACTAAACATTATATCCAGTTTACTAGCCGTTAAGTAAAGTAGTGTTCTGATCATACCTCAATATTTAGTGATATCCATTTTCATCTTTGTCAAGCTTGATTAAGGAGCTCATTGGTGTTCTCATAGTCTTTGAATGCTCAATCTCAAATTTCTTGACTATATCCATTGATATATTTTGATTGGTTGATAAAAATGCCTTCTTTGCTTTGTTTGATTTGAAGACCAAGAAAGAAATTTAGCTCTCCCATCATGCTCATTTCAAATTCGTTATGCATACATTTTGAGAAATCTTCATAAAGAGATACGTTAGTAGCACCAAAGATAATATCATTATCATAAATTTAAACTACCATAATATCAACCCATTCTTTTTGATAAAAAGAGTAGTATCCGCTTTTCTCATTAAAAATTCATTTGAAATTAAAAACTTGCTCAATATATCATACCAAGCTCTAAGAGCTTGCTTTAAACCATTAAGAGCCTCCTTCAATTTAAAAACATGATCCGGATACTTATGATTTTGAAAACCGGGAGGTTGAGCTACATAGTCTTCTTCTAAATCGATCCATTCAAAAAGGCACTATTAACGTCCATTTGATAAAGAATAAAATCCTTATAGCATGCAAATGCTAAAAGAATCCTAATAGATTCTAACCTACCATTCTTCTTGATTGAAACCTTGGGCCACTAATCTAGCCTTATTTCTCACAACCACCCCATACTCATCAACTTTGTTTCTAAAAACCCATTTAGTTCTAATAACTGATTGATCTTTAGGTCTTGGAATTAATTTCCAAACATCACTTCTTTCAAATTGATTTAATTCTTCTTACATAACTAAAATCCAAGATCCATCTTTTTCAGCATCTTTAAAACTTTTTGGTTCAATTTGAGAAAGAAAAGCCATATTATTACAAATATTTCTAAGTGATGTTCTAGTCTTGATACCTTGTAAGGACTCATATAGAATTTGGTCTTTAGGATGAGCATGACTAAATCTTAAATCTTGAGGAAGACTTAGAGTTTTACCATTTTCCCTTTGTTCACCTTCCTTAAGACTTTGATCTTGTTGTAGATGAACTTCTTTTTCTTTCTTTGGCTCATTGATGCTTAAATCATCTAAGCCTTATTTCATACCTACAACATCATTATCATCTATATATCTCTCCTTAGAGAGAATGTTAGTCTCATCGAAAACAACATGCATAGATTCTTCTACAACTAAAGTTCGTTTGTTGAAAATACGATAAGCTTTACTAGTAGTAGAATAGCCAAGAAATATACCAACATCGGATTTTGAATCAAATTTTTTCAAATTATCTTTAATATTTAGAAAAAAAAAATATTTGCAACCAAAAACTTTAAAATAATCAATGTTGGGTTTTCTATCCTTCCAAAGCTCATAAGGTGTCTTGTTCAAAGTAGGTCTAATCATTACTCTATTGACTATATGGTAAGCGGTATTTACGGCTTCGGCCCAAAAATATTTTGATAAGGCATGTTCATTAAGCATAGTTCTTGCCATTTCTTGTAGTGTTCTATTTTTCCTTTATACAACCCCATTTTGTTGAGGAGTTCTAGGTGCAGAAAAATTGTGATCAAAACTATTTTCATTGCAAAATGCTTCTAGTTCATCATTTTCAAATTCACCACCATGATCACTTCTAATAGAAGTAATGGTATATCCTTTTTCATTTTGCATCTTTTGACAAAAAGTAGTAAAAAAATTTATCACATCATTTTTATAAGCTAAAAATAGAACTCAAGTAAATTTTGAAAAATCATTAACTATCACAAAAGCATAATATTTTCCACCAAGACTTGTAGTTCTTGATTCCAAATAAATCTATGTGAAGTAGTTGCAATAGTCTAGTAGTTGAAATGAAATTCTTAGATTTAAAAGAACTTTTAACTTGTTTTCCAAATTGACATGCATCACAAACTCTATCCTTTTCAAAAATAAAACTTGGTAAACCATGCACAAGATTTCTCTTTGAAAGTTTTAAAATAGTTCCCATGTTAGCATGTCCAAGTCTTTTGTGCCAAAGCCAAGAATCATCTTTCATAACCAAAAAGCATTTGTCTTGATTTGAGTATTTTTCAATATTGATAATGTAAACATTATCTTTTCTTTCTCCAAAGAAAATGACTTCCTTTGAACAAGCATTCTCAATTAAGCATTTGGAGGACTCAAAAATAACTTTATAGCCTTTATCACAAAGTTAGCTAATACTAAGTAAATTACGCTTAAGACTATCAACAAGTAAGACATTTTCTATAATGGGTAAAGATGAGTTACCGATGTTGTCAACACCCATAATTTTGCCTTGGCCTTGTCTCCAAAAGTAACATACCCTCTATTTTTCTTCGTAAATGAGAAAAGCAAGGAGAGATCACCGGTCATGTGTTTGGAACAGCCGCTATCCAAGAACCAAAGGTTTTGATTTTTCTTCATCTTTTGTACCTATAGAAAGAATCAAACTTTGACTTTTGGTATCTATACTAATTTGGGTCCTTGAGGATTAGTCATAGATTCTTTTAGGACCCATGTTCCCTTTCCTCTAAAGTAGAAATTCTTTTTAATAGAGCAAGAGTAATTACTGTGACCATTTTGATTATAATAGTTGCAAGTATATTTAGTTTTACTAGAGGAGGCTTTCACAAAATAGGTTTTGAGGTATTTTTGTTTGATAAATAGTTTGTATCCTATACCTCCTTTGTCAAAAACACATATTTGTCACCAAACATTAAATCAAAATTTTTCTTTCTATTTGTAAATTTGTGGACAATGTTGGTCAAATCCAAAACTTTTTCATTTAAAGAAGCGTTTTCAATTTTTAACCTTTCATATACCTCACAAAGTAAATTTGCTTCTTTCATTTTAGCAAAATCATCAATTTCTTTTGACAAGCTAAGAATTTTCTTTTTAAGAGCATTGTTTTTCATAATGAGTTTTTCATAGTTCTTATATAAATCATTAAAATAATTTAATAATTCTTCATAAGATAAATTATTTTTATCACACTCATCATTAGAATCATCAAGTAGATCATTATTAGAGTCAAGAGAATTTACTTCGTTTTCAATAGCCATAAAGCACATATTGGCAATTTCCTCTTATGTTTCTTCGTCGGATCCTTCTTCATCGCTATCATCCCAGGTAGCCTTCATAGCCTTCATTTTCATCTTTTTCCTCAATGGGCACTCGTTCTTTATGTGTCCGGGCTTCTTGCATTCAAAGCAAGTGATAGTATCATCTCTTGCTTTCTTTTCTCTATAGTCATTGCCCTTGTTGTTGTTATTGTTGTACTTCTCTGAAGGATTTCCTTTCTTGAATTTTAAATACTTCTTGGTAAAAAAGGCAATGTCATCAATCTCACTATCGTTAAGCTCATCATCATCTTCTTCCTCTTGATTGGATATTTTGAGAGCGATGGTTTTCTTTTTCTTCTTATTTTCGTCTTCTTGATTGTGCTCTTTTATCATAATCTCATGAGTCATGAGTGACCCTATGAGTTCTTCAACTGGAAGCTTGGAAAGATCTCTTGCTTCTCTAATAGCCACCACCTTTCCTTGATAAGCTTTAGGTAGAATCCTAAGGATCTTGTTCACTAATTCGGTTGAATCATAAGTTCTACCAAGAGCATTAAGAGTATTAGTAATAGAAGTGAAGCGAGTAAATATTTGAGCAATTGTTTCATTACTATTCATTTTGAACAACTCATATTGATGCACAAGCATATTTATTTTCGTTTCTTTCAATGAGTTAGTTTCTTGATGTGTAACTTCTAGCATTTTCTACATTTTAAAAGCATTAGAAGCTTTTTCTATACTATTATAAATTCTCCTATCTAAACCACAAATCAAATAATTTTTAGCTTTAGCATTTTTAGAAATCATAATTATCTTTTTGTCAAAATCTTCATATGTTTTTGCAACCCAAGTATCACATTCTCTTTTCTTAGGAATAATAGGACAATTCATAACAATATACCATAAATCATAATACATAGATAAGAGATAACATTCTATTACACTTTTCTAATAGTTCAAATCGGCTCCATTGAAGAATGGAGGTTTGGTAACGGAAAATCCCTCATTTGGAGAATTTATGGGTAAGCTTTCTCAAGACAATTAAGTCAATAATTTTCAAAAATTTGAGCACCAAGCTCTAATACCAAATGTTATCCTAAGATTAGCTAACCCAAGAGGGGAGGTGAATTGAGTTTTTAAAAACTTTTGCAAACTTTTCGAATGAATCAACTAGAATATGCAAATAATGATTAAAAAAAATAAAAATAGCAAGTAAGTAAATACAATCTCAAAGTAAATAAATTAAAGAGGTAGGGATAGAAAGATTGCAAATGCTATTTTTACGAGGTTTGACAAACTCGACGGTTTGCCTGCGTCTCTGGCCCTTGGCAACTTGCTTTGAGCTTTTCACTATCGGATCAAAGTTGTGAGATTGATCGACCCTTGTACAAACAAGTGATTTCTCCTTAGGCACACTCAAGCCTTTACAATAATCTTGACTCCGGCTCTATTACGCCTAACTTCGAATTGTTTAGACTCCGGTGTTAATCTCACCGATAACCGGGTTGTTTATTAATCCGGTGCCAACCTCACCTCACAAATACAAAGTATATTTTAAGATTGAAATACTCAACAAAAATCTCTCCTCTATGTGATTTGATACAATGTAAACTTTGGGAGAATGAGTATAAGCATAATATATGATCTAGTTTGACTCAATAATTTGTGAAAAGATATTTGAAAGTTTGATCACAAAATATAGGCTATTAAGACTTGAAAGATTGTTTAAAGCAATGTAGGGTAGCTCAAAAAGATTGTTTAAGTCTTAAAATAGCTTCTATTTATAAGCTCATTTGAAAACTAGCCGTTTTAAACAATTTTAACATATTTTCTGGAGTTTTCGGTAGCCTTACCGGTAGACCGGCAAAGTGGCCAGTAGACTCCTGAAACTAGCAGTTGGAAGTGCGGTTGCAACGGTCGAAAACTAACGGTCAAAAATAGAGTTTTCGGTAGACTGGGCGGTTTACCGCTGGTCATTTCCAGTCTACGTAAAAGCCATTTTCGGTCTACCTGCGGTTTCTAATTTTTGAAAGTTTTTTGGCATTTTTGCAA
Organism: Trema orientale; assembly: GCA_002914845.1. Taxonomy (NCBI): domain Eukaryota; kingdom Viridiplantae; phylum Streptophyta; class Magnoliopsida; order Rosales; family Cannabaceae; genus Trema; species Trema orientale. The sequence goes on along the minus strand of JXTC01000584.1, from coordinate 115,949 downwards.
ATTTTGACAGCTTTTGGCATTTTTCAAAAGCTGACTTCTAAACATATTTTAAACACTTTAAAAAAATTGAAAATCACTTTGAAAAGAATATTTTGACTATTGCAAACTTATTTTAGTTTAATATAAGAGGAGGTTTGTTTATTTGTAGGTTATCCAAAAGGCACAAGAGGAGGTTTGTTTTATAGTCCTTAAGAGAAAAAGGTATTTATCTCGACAAATATCACTTTTCTTGAAAATTACTATATGATAGATTTTAAACCTCAAAGTAAAGTTGTATTAGAGGAATTACTTTCTGATCAGATCAGACCACAGCCAACAACAGTTGTTGAACGACAAAATTATGAGACCATTATTCTATATCAGAATACCTTGGCAACTCGATGTGGTGGGAGAGTTATTAGACTACCTGCTCACGATAAGGAAGTTGGAGAAGCACATGTTGTTGTTTTCGATAGCAGCCAAGATGACCCATTGACATACAAGCATGCAATGGAAGATTTTGATAAGAAAAAATGGCAAGAGGCTACGAACCGAGAAATGAAATCTATGTGTTCCAATTCTATCTGGAAACTTGTAAATCCACCTGAAGATATCGAGGCCATTAGACGTAAATGAATCTAGAAAAGAAAAAGAGGTGCAGATGGAAAAGTTGAAACGTTCAAGACTAGGTTAATGGCAAAGGGTTATACCCAAAAAGAGGGAGTTGATTATGAAGAGACTTTCTTACCAGTAGCTATGCTTAAATCCATACATATCCTCTTATCCATTGCTGCATGTTTAGACTATGAAATATGGCAAATGGATGTCAAGACAACTTCTTTGAATGGCTATCTTGAAGAAAGCATCTATATGGTGCAACTAGAAGGTTTTGTAGCTAAAGACCAAGAGCAGAAAGTCTAAAAGCTACTTAGGTCCATTTATGGACTTAAGCATGCTTCAAGATTATGGAATATAAGATTTAATGAGGCGATCAAGTCTTATAGTTTCGATCAAAATGTTGATGAACCTTATGTATACAAGTACATCAAAGACAATAAAGTGGTCTTCCTAGTTCTTTATGTAGATGATATTTTGCTCATTGCGAATGATGTAAAAATATTATCTAATGTAAAGAAGTGGCTAGCTGAGCAATTCCAAATGAAAGATTTAGGAGAAACAAGTTATGTGCTTGAGATTCAGATTATTGGAGATCGTAAGAACAAACTTTTGGCATTATCTCAAGCATCTTATATTGATAAGGTGTTCATTCGTTTTTCGATGCAAAACTCCAAGAAAGGACAGTTACCTTCTCGACATTGAGTTATCCTTTCCAAAGTACAATATCCCAAGACACCTCAAGAGGAAGAGGATATAAGACAGGTTCCACATCTGCAGTAGGCAGCCTTATATATGCCGTGTTGTATAGTAGGGCTGACATATGCTATGTAGTAGGGATAGTCAGTCGTTTTCATTCAAATCCAAGATTATATCACTGGATAGCGATAAAGCATATTCTCATGTATCTTAGGAGAACGAGAAATTATATGCTGTTTTATTCAAGTCAGGACTTGATTCCTACTGGTTACACTGATTCTAATTTTCAATCTGACAAAGATACTCGAAAGTCGATGTCTGGGTTAGTGTTCACTCTTGGTGATGGAGCCATTGCCTTAAGAAGTGTTAAACAATTTAGTATTGTAGATTCTACTATGGAAGCAGAATACGTATCAGCTTGTGAAGTAGCTAAAGAAGCAATTTAGCTTAGAAAGTTCTTTGCTAATTTTGGAAGTTGTTCCAAATATGGATAAGCTACTGACTTTATACTGTGACAACAGCGGAGCGGTGGCAAATTCTAAAGAACCAAGAAGTCACAAGAGAAGAAAGCATATAGAGAGGAAGTATCATCTGATTAGAGAGACAGTACATCGAGAAGACGTGACCATTATGAAAATAGCATTCGAAAACAATATTATTGATCCTTTTATAGAAATTGCTAGAAATTCTGAAAACTAAATTTTCGTAAAAAAACGATTTTACCGAAAACGATTTCCGCAGTTTTGTAAACAAATCAAGAACGCAGCGGAATAGGTATTTTAAAATTTTTCTTGAAACTTTACA